>MU185437.1:79678-113164 GCA_016904865.1 Pissodes strobi | reverse complement strand
ATACTAAAGTTGACAAATAATAGATGACATTGACTATGTTAAAATACCCACCATGGTAGAACAATTTAAGGGATTAAGGTAAAATAAATATACAGGGACTTTCGAATCTATTAATTCTCCCCAGCTTCATTTTTGAACGTAATCTTCTAAGTACCTAGGGGGTCTTCTTAATCTACTAGGATTTATTTTATCTGCCTTTTGTTCTTTAAGCTTTGGGTAGGTACTCTCTTGATCATTATTGACTACAGAATTAATAAGTACCTTGAAGTCGCATTAAAGTTCGGAGTTTGACGGTTCTTCATCCGAATGTAATTGAGGTAGTGGAGTAGGGTCCGCATGTCCAAATAATGGAAGCTCCAAAATGTCTGAGGCTTTAGATACTAGAGTTCCTCCAGGTCGATTTTCTAATAGAGTTTTATCTCCACGGGGAGCTAAGTGCTTTAAGGAAACGGTTACTTCGCGACCATCTGACTGTCGAACCAAGGCATACTCGGGGTTTGCCTCTACCAAGTCTTCAACGAGAGGGTCGTACTTGGAATTCCGAACATTCTTTTTCAAAAGATCTTGTTTCCCGGAGTTGTAAGCCAAGATGGAATAGCTGTCTCATTTATGGATTTTCTTGCATGAACAAACATGCGTTCATGAGGAGTAGAATTAGTAGCGGTGCACAATAGAGAACGGATTAAATGAAGAGTGACTTCTAGGACTTCTTCCCATTGTTGTATTTTTAGATCTCTTCATTTCAGAGCAAGAGAAATAGTTTGCCAAATTATACAATTAAATCGTTCAGATTGCCCATTTATGGTGTAGATCTACTGGAGGCTATCCCTCTAGAATATAAAAATGATTTTAATTCATAGGACATAAATGATGATCCTTGATCAGAATGAACATATTTGGGCATCCCAAATATAGAAAACAAATTATTTAACACAGTATTGCTGTATTTGCCGACATATCGGGGCAATGATAGGCAAAAGGAAAACGAGAAAATTCGTCAATGATAGTTAAAATATATCTGTTTCGTGTCGAAGAGGGAAGTGGGCCTTTAAAATATAGACTTTTTCGTTCAAAAGGAGAAGTTGCTTTTATAAGAGTTCCATTATGTTTAACAAACTTTGGCTTGACTTCATCACAGATTGGGCAAGATGCAGTCATTAACCTCACATCTTCTACTGAAAACGCCATATTTTTAGATCGGATCCAATGTATCATTCTCGTGACCCCAGGATGTCATAATTCTTGATGTAAATCGTACAGCTGGTTCCACAAACTCGTGAAAAAGTGTCAGCAACAGTGTTGTAACTGCCAGGGCGATATGTTATATCGTAGCTATAACAAGAAAGCTCCAAACGTCATCTAAGAGTCGTCTCATTTTTGATTTTGCTGCTTTTCCTTGCATTAAACACAAACGAAACAGATTTTTGGTCAGTGATAAGTTGAAAATGACGTCCAATTAAAAAACGCCACTTTTTTAGGGATTCGACTTTAGCATACGCTTCTTTTTCGACGGATGAATGGCCTCTTTCACTTTGACTTAACGTGCTGGAGAAAAACGCTACAGGTCTCCCATCTTGGCTTAAAGAAGCAGCAATAGAATGGTCAGATGCATCAGTTTCGACGACAAATGGAATACTATCTTCAATTGACGTAACAGCAGATCTGGCAATATCACTTTTAAGCCTCTCGAAGTCTTCAATTACGGGTTATTTTTACAGGAAACTAGTCGGTGATTTTTTTAAGAAAATGAAGAGATCCATTTTGAATAATGAGCAAACATACCAACCGCTCTTCTCAATGAGGATGTGTCAGTAGGAAGTGGAAGTTTTAGCAAAGGTTCAAGTCTGTCAGGGTCTGGCTTTAATATTATGTATTCAATTAGATACCTAAGAAGCTTAATGGATTTCACAGAATACGAGCGCTTCCTTTCGTTAATAGTAAGATTATATTTCTTTACTATGGATAAGAAAGTTTGAAGATTTTTGTCGTGTTCATGTTGTTTCCGCCCACAAACGGTTATGTCATCCAAATAGGCATATATTCCGTTAAGACCCTCAGATTTTATGATATAATCAATCACACGTTGAAAACAAGCGACCACATTAGTCACGCCAAAAGTCATTCTTTTAAACTGGTACAACTTACCATCGGCTTCAAAAGCGGTGTAAAATTTTTCGTCTTCACGTATAGGGACTTGATGGTATGCACTTTGGTACTAAAAATCTCGAATTTAGCCACCGCACGGACTGTATCTTCAATACTTGGAAGAGGATACGCATCTAAATACGTGAATTTGTTGATAGTTTGTAGTCGACCACCATCCTTTTCTTATGGTTTTAATTTTTCGTTATCAAAACTTGTGCACGCCATGGAGAGATACTTTCTTCTATAATTCCATTCAAGAGAAGGGTGTTAATTTCACTTAAAATAAATTTTGCATCTTCGTGTGAGAATCTTCGAGATTTGGTAGCAATTGGCCTGCAGTCTGCTGATAAATTTGAAAATAAAGTTCGTGGTTTTATATCCAATGAAGGTAAACAACAAACGGACGGTAAATCAATTATTAAAGTTTGTTTTGGGCCTGCAAAGTGTAATTTTAGATTGGAATGCTGTCTGAGTATATCATGTCCTATTATAGCATCGGTACATAAGTCTAAAATAACTGCCAATTGAAGATTTGCATATTTATGATGGTTTAGTTCCAAATCGTCAAAACAGTGGCCTGATATATGAGATTGTAAGACAGTAGAGGCCATGGATATATATATATCCAGTACTTGGAAACACAGATATAGATACAGATGATAAGAAGATTTTAGAAATATAAGTTTCTGAACCTCCATTATCAACTAAAGCATCAGCAGTAAAGCCATTAATTTTGACTTTGGTGACACACCTTGCTAAACTTTCTGCAGCGAGAATTTTTGAAGATGGAATGAGTGAAGCTGAGAATGCTTTTAATTTGCTTTTACTTTGACATACCTTTGAAAAGTGTCCCTGTTTTCCACAATCGCTGCACAAGGAATGCGATCCTTGCAGGACACAAATTGCGCAGGTGCCTTTTGTTACTTCCACAGAAATAACACCTATATACTTTTGTGGCTGCAGCAGTAAAGTAGTGAGCTTCATGTGCTTCTATGGTTTGTTTACTTGTTGAAGGTACTGAATTGACAAAATTTGAAGACATAGTGTCTGAATGCTTTTGGGCTGACTCCAAGGACAAAGCTTGGTTTACGGCGCGGCGTCTTGCAGTTTTAAAGAGTGATTTTCGAGTAGAAGTTGTCTAATATGGCAGGAACTTAATACACTAATAAATGAGTCTCTTATGTAGTCATTTCGGTTTTCATCGGCCGTCACAGCTAAAAAAATTGCAGTCCTTACTTCGTTGTTTCAAGATTTGTATGTACTGATCTATCGTTTCACCAGGTTGTTGCTTTCTAGAAGTGAGACAGTGATTAACAAATATTTCATTTCTACATTCTTGTATCAACATTCGGCGATATATTCATAGTTGTTATGACTTACATGATTTACCAAAAGTTTAAGTTTTTCCACATCATTGATTTTCTCAACAGTAGATACAAAGTTATTAAAGGTTGTCTGCCAGTGGGTCCAGTCTGCCTGCGCTTTAGAAGAGTTTGGATCAGCGTCGAATCTGTCTGGGTTTAGGAATGTATCCATACTTGCTAATTAAATTGTAGTAACTTATAGACCTTTTGATATAAGGCTTTAATTAGCAAGAAATACACATACAAAAGTTGACAATTAATAGATGACATTGACTATGTTAAAATATTAAACAAGGTAGAACAATATAAGGGATTAAGGTAAAATAAATATACAGGGACTTTCGAATCTATTACAATACTGTAGACTGAGAAGGTGTCTGTCTGAGACTGGTCCAGGGTACTGGGCAATGAAATTTTGTAATCATTTACTCTGTGAGTTTAGAGAGCTCTCTTTTAATGATTATGTAAAAAGAATTACATGTATATTGGTCCAAAAAGCTCTTTTTAACTTTACAGAATATTTTAACTACGAATTTTAATGTGTCTCAATGTATCTCAATTTTAATGTTATTTTATTATATATTATAATTTATTTAAATTATGAAGACCTAATGATAGAGCTTAAGATAAGTTTATATTATATTATATGATTTATTCTGACGCATGTAAGTATATTTTGTACATTGATTGACATGAATAAAAATCTATCTATCCATCTATCTCTATCTAAATATTCAAGGACTTTTCACAGTGTTCGCGGATGTCACGACTGTGCTGTGGTCTCACAGTGACCCAGATGTTCTCAGTGACATGGTTGGAACTGATTTGGGAGTGGTGCGACGCAAATCGTTTGTGTCTTAACGTGGATAAAACTAATAGCCTCAGCTTTAGGTTTAACTTTGAAAATATCATGTTTGGTGGTGGTAATATAAGAAAAAAACAGTCAATTAGATTTCTCGGTCTCTACATTGACGAAAAATTAAAATTTCAAAATCACATTCAGGTTCTCTGTGGTAAATTGACCAGGGGCAGTTATGCTGTTCGTATAATTTCGAATGAGTTGGTAAAGCCATTATCTAGGACTGTTTACTTATCACTTATCGAGAGTCACTTGAGATATGGTTTGGCTTTTTAGGGTTACTGTGCTCAGTATCTTTTTAAATATGTTCTTGTTATTCAGAAGAGTGCAATAAGATACATATGTAAGGTTGGAGTTAGAGAATCTTGTAGGCCTCTAATTAGTCATCCTAACTTCTCCCTGCTTGTTTATATGGCAAATAGTTTGTTTGATCTTTAAAAAGTCCAGACCTTCCAACTCTGACTTAGCGACTGCCAGCCATTATAAGACTAGACAAGCAAATAAGCTCCGATTATCTATTCCTTCTGGTACACTTACTCAAAACTCTCAAATTTATGAAGGTATCTTTAAAAAATCTGTCTCGTCCCTACTTAAAAGTAAAGCCTATTATAGTTTTACAGAATTTTATAACGATGATTTTAGGGTTTATTAGGTCCACATCACCGATCTCCATGATCGGTATTCCACATATATAAAAACTTGTGGATGTAGGTTAGTGGCTGTGTATTATTTAATTTTGAATTGTTTACTACATAGTTGTTCTTTCTTATTAATTTTCTATCTCTGTATACAGCTTTGTAAAAAATACTTTATATTTCTACAATACAGCATTTATTTATTTATTATTTAATATAGTATATAATTTATTTTTAGATGACATGAAATCTCCCACTGCAGAAGATTTTTTTGATATAAATGAAATTGCCGATGATGAGGTAATGTGCATATCTTTTATATACTTTTTTTTTAAGTATCTATACCAAAAGTCAAAATTTATTCACAAAATCAATATATACTAAGGTACTAGTTAATTAATAGAGTCAAACAAAAATACTCAATTTGCTCTAAATCTTTATTATTTTTTCGTGCAGCGAAGATAGTTAATTAGATAAAAAATATGCCCAAACAACTATGACGGACGCGATTTATGCATCTTTATTTTTCTGAATAGTAAATGCTTTATTTCTCGGTACTGACGAGTCGCAGAAAATTAAGTCATACTAATCAATGTAAAACGCTCCCAGAAAGTCGTCTGAGAGGGTGTACTACATTTTGTCAGATAGCATGTCCTAATTTTGATTGTGGAACAGACTTAAATCTATATGTGATTGGTATATAGATTATTTTTTTGAGTGTTATGGGGAGATTGGAATTTAATTACTTGCTATTTTATGATACGTTTTATGAGATAATAACACTGGACAAACAATAATTTAGTTCGATCTATGCTACTCCAGGAGTGCACCAAGATGATCAACAATCTCCCCTTTTAATATAATATTCTAAAGAACACAGCTCAATTAGTAATATATAAATTTCATTATTAAGAATGGATTCAACGACACATTAAAATATTGGAATTTAAAATACAAACTTAAAGTAACATACGAATGCATCAGCAATTACAAATCTTAAGACCCAGAGGCCATTACAATTTAAAAGTCGCTAAAGTCGTTGGAGAGGTATTCTTCAAATGAAGAAAGATGTCTTCTAGATTCGAAAAGATTCAAGTATGGATCGAAACGTTCCTAACTAGATCAATTTTGAATATTTTTGCTCTTGTTTACACTATCTGAAATGATTAGAAAATGTATCATATTATTGTCATTGAAGCATGCAAAATAGAATTCTTGAGCGAAAGGTTCAAACGTATGCAGGCGAATTATAGTAATTGTCATTTTAGGACTTGCATGCTTGCAATGAGAATTACGACGCCGACGATGAAATCACCCAAAAAGACAAGAGTCTGATGCCGCCTCCGCCACTTCCCGCTGTTGGTTCTTCCATTCAAATTTCAGAAAATAATGCAGACGGATCGGAAAAACGGAAACTCGATACACCGTTGGCCGCCATGTTACCATCGAAATATGCGGATATCGACGTCACAGAGATATTTCCCGATTTTAGGCATGGAAAGGTTGGTTTAGTAATTATTATTGTGAAAATGAGAACCCCCCTGAGAGTGTAGGAGTGTAGAGTTTATTAAGCCGAAAATTTATTCATGAAGAATGCTTGTTTTTTTATTTAATTCTTTCCCCTTAAAATTATGTTTTTTTATTTTTTATTTATTTATTTCTACGGAAAACTCCATTTTTACAATCAAATTACTAATTTGAAATAATACTAAAAGAAATATCTATAAATAACATTAGAAAAACAAGGAGAAAGTTACCCTCAACAAGGATGCAAGACACAAGAAGAAGAATCAAGAATAACACTCTGTATAGCCTTTTTTTTAAAGAAGAAACTGATAGATGTAATGGCAAGTTATACCTATTAAACAAATCTTTCATCCTCACCAGAGGCCTATGCAAACCATAATTGGCCCCTGCGGCTCAATATAGAATAAGTTGGTAGCTTTAGTCCGGTGAACGGTATTGAAGTTCAAGCGCCCAAGAAGATAACTGGAACTAATAGCACCATTCACCAGCCTAAAGACAAAACATACATCAGCACAAAGCCTCCTGCTTTCCAGTGAAATTAAATTTAACTGTGACATAGTCTCACTATAGTTAGTGTGACCTGACAATAAAGGGATACTTAAGCGAAATGCACAAGCTCGTAGAAATCTTCTCTGTATCGCTTCAATCTCATTATTATAGACAGTGTACCGAGGGAACCACACCTGACTAGCATATTCAAGCGAAAAACGCACAAATGCGCAAAATACTGTTTTCAACAATTCACATCCCTGCCAAATCTGACAATAAAACCTAAGCTCCCGAACAATTAAATTTATATGACTATTAAAAAGTAATTTGCAGTCCAACACTACACCCAGATCCGTAACTTCGGTGACACGCTTCAGCGCCTCAGCATTTATGAAATAATCAGAGCTAATAGGGTCTCTTATTTTAGCAAATGTAATACAGGAACACTTTTTAATGTTCAACTCCAGTCCATTTAAAGTAGACCACACAAACACATTATTGATATCGGACTGCAATAAATCACAATCTCTCACACAGTTTAGTTCCTTAAATATTTTCAGATCATCGGCAAACATCAGGTAATTCGATTTTTTTATAAAAAGAGAAATGTCATTAACAAACAGCAGGATTAACAATGGCCCGCAATGGGAGCCCTGAAGAACCCCCGAGGTAACAGCAATCTCCCTCGAAACAAGATTATTAATTTTAACACACTGAGCACGCTCCCTTAGGAAGCTACCAAACCATCTACAAATGCTAGTACCAAAACCCAATGCACCCATCTTAGCCAACAGCAAAGAGTGGTCCACCCTGTCGAACGCCTTTGTGAAATCAGTGTATACACTGTCAACCTGAAGTCTTTTCCCAAAGGCATCCAGCAGATGATCCTGGAATGTCATCAAATTCGTCACTGTTGAGCGGCCCACCAAAAAACCGTGCTGTTCCTCAGAGATTAAACCTCTACACTCCCAGTAACAAGTGAGTCAAGCAGCTTTGGCATTGCAGACTGTATGCAAATCCCCCTATAATTAGCTATATTGCTACGATCACCAGACTTAAAAATTGGAGTGATAAATGAATTTTTCCAAAAACTTGGAAAAGTATCAGTTCTTAAGGAGTTATTAAATAGCAACCAGAGGGGCTTGCTAAGTGAGAAAATACAGGCCTTCAGGAGAAATGACGGAACTCCATCAGGACCACTGGTTAATCTTGACTTGAGTGACAGAATGCCATTAAATACCGTCTCGAGACTAAGAGACATTTCTCTGATATTAGAGTAACCACCGATACTACAGTAATAATCTGGGATAGCCAAAGGGGTATGTGCATACACAGACGAAAAATAATCTGCAAATAAACCCACAACCTCCCCACCACAATTGCCATTCCTATCCTCTAAAAACATAGTGGCGGGATAGCCGTCAAACCGCTTAGAGTTACTAACATGCCTCCAAAACAAAGATGGATCAACATTTATTATCTGTTCCATATTTATAATGTAATCATTATAGCACACTTCCCTTAACCTACTGCATCTAGATCTTAAATTGGAAAATAACAAGTAATCATCCTGTGATTTTGTCATCATATACTTTCTATGGGCAATCTTTTTTTGGATAACCACAGCCTGAAGTTCCCTGGAAACCCGCACCGGAAAACCAGAGCTTTTAAAGCCTTTTATTGGTGTACGCAGGGCCGCCGAGAGCCGAAATAGGCCACGGGACTTTTCAGCTTTTTGGGCCCCTATACTGTCTATCATCAGCAGGAAAGGAGGAAGCCGCCGCATGCGCTGCCAGATTTTTTTCACGAGCCACGCCCAATAATGTTCATTTTGAGCCTCCAAAAATGTAGGCACAAAGCCTTAAATTTCCAGCCGCATCTGAGATGTGGAGGATGGAAGAGTGTTGCAGGAAAATTTCATCAGTTTTTGGAAAGTGTACAAAACTTCACAATAATAATCGCCTATCTGTAGCATTTTCACAAAATTTGTCTAGACCTTATTGGAATAATTTCAATGCAGGTTTTGTGACGTGTGACGTACTTGTCCTGCCTATCCCATTTCAAATTGGGAAAATTAATAAAAAAACATTTTTTAAAGTTAAATTGTAAATAATTATTTATTGACATACATAAAAATGAAAACGTAATTAAAATAAAATTTATATATTTAAGCCAGCTAAACGGGTTTACACGTTAAAATTGACTTTTCTTGCCTTTTTAACTGCAAATTCTCTGATTAAATCGGTTACATCTAAATTATAACAAATATCTTCTTTGATACTTATCATTGCTAAATTCGAAAGCCTCGATTCTTCCTTCGGTATTGTGAACCAGAAAATCTCTTTCGGCCATCAGCCATGTAAACAAAAAACTATTTAAAAATGTTGACAAAAATTTAAACCATTTTTTTTTAATAAAAAATATCATTAGGATTGAACTTATTGTAATAATTATACAGGTCCGGGCCGGCATTTCACCTCCCGTCTTCTGTTAGTAATTAAGTTAGGATTTTAATATTTTTTCCATTGCACACTCTATCTGTTTAAATAAAAAATATTAATTTGTAACTGAGATACAGAACACAGGAGGTGAGATGCAGGATACTATGTACTATTAAAACTTACCATTCACAATCACAACACTAAATAGAAATAAATAAAATAAATACTAATAGGCAACAGGCAACTGAGATAGCTCGTTCGCAATCTATGATTTTTAGTTTTTTATTATTGAATAGAAGCCCGGTCTCCGGGCCCCCAAAGCATACGGGCCCCGGGAATTTGTCCCGTCTGCCCTCCTCTCTCGTCGGCCCTGGGTGTACACAGATTGATAAACTCATACAATGTAGAGTAAAAATTCTCAGCTGCTAAATCAATGTCATTAGACTCCAATATGGCCTCCCAGTCAACAACGGCCAAAAGATCATTCAGGAGCTCACAATTACAATTTCTAAAGTCATAATAGTAAACTCCAAAGCAGCCTGGAACTGGTTAACTGGCACAACAACATTATATGCTGCATGATGAGCCGATACAGGAGAAGATCAGCAGCAGCTTCAACTCTCACATCCGCTCGATCCGAGAACACCAAGTCAAGGAACACACCATTGGAGTTAGGTATGCCATTGACCTGCACGAGGCTGAGGAGAGCAACACATTGCATAGCGCATTAGCATGGCTCACCCGAGGACACTGAACTCCAACATTACCATCAACTCTGCACCAGGTTGTCTCAGGCAAGTTATAGTCCCCCATCAGGATTAACTGAGCATCACCATTTTCCTCAGCCAAAGCAACTGCACTCTCTGCATGGTGTAGATATTTTTCCAAGGGTGAAAGAGGGGGCAGATAAACTGCACCGAAAATAATCCTTGACAAACCGCACCCGACCATAACAAATACCTGTTAAACATCGTTATAAGGCCCCTTCAAACACATAGATCTGAGGTTTTTACTTACTACAATCAAGACACCTCCGCCAATAGATTTTGAGCTGTTAAAGTTGCAGCGGTCAGTTCGAAAAATGTTATTGCCAGAAAGTAATAGCTCAGTATCACAAACGTCACTATGGAGCCATGTCTCCAGCAACACAATCACATCATAGACAGAACTCGCTGCACTTCTGGAAAATTCATTAATTTTTGATTTCATTCCCCCAACATTTTGGAAAAAACAATTCAGTTGGTTAGGCCTAAGGCGTTGCCGTTTTTTGGCACATTCTCAGAAACAACCCCATGTTCATGGTCAAGCTTAGGATTATTATAACCAATAAAGGGCGTACCATTTTTATACCGAATTATAATATTACTTTCGCCATTTTCTTTACGAAGCTTAACTTCATTATAAAGATTTTTGAATTGCCTTCTTTGCAACGGGGTGAGGTCCGCACTGATATTAATGTTAGAATCTTTAAGTTCTTCCTCAAACATTCCCCAACCATGATACAAAGAATAACAGGTATGATATTCCCGAGTGCCCAATTCGGTCGAGTTTGCGCATTACGTCACAATGAGAGTTATTTGAAATAGTTGCCGTAAGAACTGTTATATCGATTATATTTAATTGACCATTATTAGACATTTGAATAAAAATGCTATTAATATATCCATGTTTTGGGTTTATTTAGGTTACTGAAAGGTATTTTATTATTTTGATTTGTTAATAAACTAAATAAATAATCAATATACATCAAAATTGAGAGATAATGTTCAATATATAGAATGCACATATGAGATATGATGCTTAGAAATTTTATAAATAAGAAACAAATCTTTAGCAACAAAGATTTTATCAAAAGAAATTTATAGAATAATTTAAAATCTTGTTAATTGACATTTCAGCAGAGTTGCTACTATATACGCTTTATTATAGATAATAGCAGGGAACATAAAGAAATATTAGGTATTATAATAGATATACAGTTGATATTATAAGGGAAGGTGTAGTGGATTTGTTTTGTTTCACAGATGGAAAGATCTACTTATTTATCTTCTCATATCGGAATTGTATTTATTTAAAAATGACAAAAAATAAAACAAGGCTTTTTAAACAAACTTTTTATTTATTTTTTTATAACATTTATTTAATATAACTCAATATTACAATACAATAAATACATAAATCCTTAATCAGTGCTTTAAGCTCTGGCCTCGAACATACTAATTACAACTTGTGTGTCGGAGGGATTCTAACTAATATTTAGATACCAACTAAAAAGTTTTATAAAAACATTATAATTTATTTATTCTTGTATTAACAACTTTTACAACGTCAATAATAAATACAAAGAAACTAAAAACTAAACCTACAAACTAGGAACATATCCTTATATCTATTTCTCCTTTTATTTGTTTTTTAAACAATTCAACTGAAATACAATACTACAATACCTATTAAAATTATTGCACAGCCTTATCAATCGAGAATCTTTATAAATATTAGTTCTAGGTGCCTACATAAATAACAAATCTGTACATCTCGTATTTGCCTGACCAACTCTAAAAAGGATTCTTTTTAAAAACTCCTTACTATCAATGTAAACATTTATCAATTTATAAAGAAAATAATTAATAATATTTCTAATATTTTCCAGTACTCTATTGTACGATTTACATGCTTGCACATACAGGTTATTTAGGCCTATATTTGTATTAGTCATTATTCTGGGACCTACTTAGTGTTATATTTACGTATATCACAACAACAATGTTAATATTAGAACTTTGTTTTGTCAGTATTGATTTTTAATTTATTGTAAAACCAGTTCAGATACAACTTTAGGTCGTCATTTACAAGCCTATTTAATGCATTAACTTCCCCACCTGTGTATACCAAAGCTGTATCATCAGCAAAAGTAAAGTACTGCGCCATAAGTCCTGCACATCTTAAATTAAATACATATAGTGAAAAGAATAATGGCCCCAGAACCAAGTCCTGCGGCACACCACAATCACTGGGTAAAATATCAGTACTGAAGCCTTTCGCAGATCTACAAAAATAGTTACAAATAATTGTTTATTATCCAATGTTCTATATATGTAATCCACAAAATCCATTGTTGCACTAGCACTGAGCAATGATATCTTCCACAAACTTCTTCGATTCTCTCTTCGAAAGCCTCTCCTGTCTTTTTACCTGGTTTACAGATAAATCTTTTGATTTTGGCAGATGAAGAGAAGGTACTGCATTGCGCTTTAGACTGAGTCCTTTTTTGGATTCGTATTGCAACAATGCATGTTGCAAATTTATTTCATGATCTTCTGACTTGAAATATTTTGAACAAATTCTCGAGGTTTTAGTATTAAAATGGTCTTTACGGCAACAAGCAGTAACCCACAGTTTTTCAACAATATTGTCTTTGGGAGAAGCATGAAATCTTACAGATTTGTCAGCACGTTTTGTCTGATTATCACTCAGACAACCAGCTACAGCACAACGCATTTTTCATATATGTAGTTTATAACTAACCTTGAAAATGCTAAAAATCACAAATTAATGTTGTCTTAATCACTTGCTCAATAATTAATTGTTTATTATACGTCATATAGCATTTAAAACAACAAAATAATGTTACTATTGTCCACACAAAGTCACTATTACTAAAGTCACACTAACTAATAGTTCAAAATAGTTTTAATAATCTGATTTGTTTTAAGTTTTTTACGCTAAAGAGTCTCCAAATTCAACTTAAATGCCACAAATCTCATAAAATGCTGACAAAACACCACAAAATATACGGCAAAATAAACAAAGCTTAAAATATCATGAAAGTCCCCTTGTAAACCGGTGGATTTGAATGGCGGCAACTCTCATTGTGACGTCGACAGGAGCGAGTCAGCTGATCGTGGCGTGCGCAATATCATACCTGTTATTCTTTGTATCATGTTCCCCAACCATGCAGGTCTAGGTTTCTTTGCTTGCTTACCACCGAGCCTAACAATTTTGATATCAGTTGGCTCGGCAGTTTCAAGGGTGCGAAAGATATCCCCTAGGCATTGCTTATCATGTTGGATTCTGACATGTAAATCATTAGAGCAGCTTCCATGTTGTGGATAATAATATTTCTTGACCTTAACTTTCTATCCTCAATCTCAGAGAATATGTCAACATTTACACCACCCTCCGATCCATCCACACGTGTCGGAATTTGGGAGCTCTGGACATTTTTGTCACCTGCGCCCACGATCTCATTGACAAAAGAGCGCAACTCTGCAGTCTCATTTTTCAATTCATTGATTTCGCCATTCTGAGTTTTTTTTATTTCCTGAAGAATTTCCTGCATTTGGGCCCCTCTGATCAACAAGAAGGCCCAAAATTTGGGACACTACAACGATTAAGTCTTTATTGGAAACATTAGTTTGTTTAACAGTCCAGATATCCTATTTTTAACCTCGCTTTCATCGATCGACTCGCTTTCATCGATCGAAGGCACCGGTATCGCATCTCCGGTTATTAGGTCGGTTTTTTCACTATCAGCACATCGGGGTCTTAACGACTTAGATGTCCGTTCAGCGGCACTGGACCGATTTTCAACTCCCATCGATAGCCGCCTAACCTCACTTTGTTTACAAATCTTGCAAGACCATTCATGAGACTTAAATTTTTTTACGTGAGCAGTAATTTTATTGAATTCGTATTCAGAAATTCCCGCGCAACCCTTATGCAACCATGAGCAACACAAAGAGCATTCAATTGATGTTTGATTAGGCTTTACACTATGACCACAAGCAAAACACACATACACATACACATCCGCAATTTTGATATTGTGATATGTGATGTTGACTTACATGTAACTGCAAAGCAATTCTGTGGCTTTACAACTGCCACAAATCGACACTTCCTACAAAACCGTATTAATATACTGTATCTAAAAAGTAGATAATTAATTGATTACAGTGAACTGGTTGGAGTTTTGATCGTAGGTGTTATTGATAGTAATATAGGTTTTTGTTAGGCTGTGATTTTTTAACAACTCATCTAGTTTAAAAAGAAGTCCAATTCGATTTCACATAGAAAAGGAATAATGAATCTAACAAAGAAGTATGTATATTTCCAAAAATATAAATTATAATAATTAATATCCACAGATGTTTTTACGATCTGAGATTAGTGTTCCATTTTTTTTTAAATCTTACTTTAGATAGGAATGTTTCTATCACACCCCCCCTTTCTAACTGGGTGGTTCCATCTTTCTCCAAACGGGATATAATAGCACTCATTTGCACTGAACTCTCACCTTTTTGGTAATTTTTAGTTATCTTCTAGCAAAAAAATAGTAATAAATAATAATATGTATATAATCAGGAATATGGGATGATTAAAAACAAATCAAAATTGTTGTAAATATTTATTATGTGTGATTGTATCATTTTTCCGTAGGTGTTAAGATTTTCGCGATTGTTTGGCCCTGGAAAACCGAATAGCCTGCCCAATATCTGGAAAAACGTGCGGAAGAAAAGGAGAAAGCGAAAGCAGAAAGAGAACCAACACGATTCTGACTCTTCGGATGATGAGAAGCCTAAAAATCGAGGATGGTTTTTCGATTATGCCAACAACGTGCCTCCAGAAAGTATTAGGAGTGATGATGAGGTATGTGTTTTTACTGTTTCGCTGTCAATGTCCTTGCATGCAAGCCATATCAAAATATGGTTCAATGCTTTGGAAAATAAAAGTTCTATTTCGAGAACGATTCCGTCGATGTTGATGCTCTCTGTCTGGGAAGTTTTTGAAATTTGAGAATTATCTATTATAAATATTAATAATAATAATAGTTTTATTAATAAAATTTATTTATTTATTGTATCAACAGCTTACAAAACCAATTATAGATTCATAAGAGACAAATTTGACCTAAAAACGTAAAGATAACTATTTAAGTTACTTAAAAAATGTAAAAGCTGCCCATGTAATAGGTGATAATTCCTTTATAATATGCTCCTTATACTACTCTTCAAATCAAATCAAATCAAATATAGCTTTATTGATATAAGAATAATTTACATCTCATTATCAAAGCATACTTAAAAATAGCAGCAGTAGATATACATGTTTTTAATTAAAAGAAACAAACAAATTTGAAACAAAATGAAATGAAGCGAAACCAGAGTGCTGCTAAAGTACTATCATAAAACAAACTACGAAAAACTAAACTAAAATAAAAACTTAAAAACTTGGTACTTACACATGGTAGAGTATAAAGCAATATGTCAGTGAATAAAATATAAACAAACACATTGCGTTGTACATAACTAGACATTTAACAATAGTGTCACTGAAAAATTCAGCAACTGAATAGTAGGACTTCCCAACCAGTATTTGCCTTACAGTCCTTCTAAATTGCTTGCCATTGCCTATCTTACGGGCATTCGAGGGCAGGTGATTAAAAAGTTTTTTACTATTGTAAATAATTGATTTTTTTAATTAGCGTTGATGAGGGGATGGGTAGAGCGGTAATGTGTGAAGACCTAGTTGCGTACGACCCAGCAGCCAGAATTTCATTATGGAACTTGACAAGTGTAAGGCAGACCGATTCCAATATAAATATGCATGCCAGTGGTAATATCCTAAGTGATAAAAAATAAGGTCTGCAGGACTCTCGAACTTTCAATTTACACAGAAACGTAATGGCACGCTTCTGTAGAATAAAAAACAGAGTTAAACAGGTGATCCGAACATGATCCCCAAAAACAGACTCCATACCGTAAATGGGATTCAACTAGCGCAAAATATACGTTTCTCGACATAGACATGTCCAGCTCACGAGAACCATTCTCAATGCAAAACGCCCATTTGAAATTTTTTTCTTTAACTGAAAAATATGGTATTCAAATTTCAACCCTTCATCAATATGTAGGCCTAAGAATTTACTAACTTGCAAACTTTGGATGACCTCTGTATCTATGGAAATATTACCTATATGACATTTAAAAGAAACGATTTGTTTTCGAGATATTAAGGGTTATAATATAATATTCCTTCTGCTTTTCAAATTTTCAGCATTCCCGTCATGCCATAAAATCGTCGTATAATCTGCAAAGATCGTGAACTAACCCGATATGTCTATCTTCGAGAGATCGTTAATGTACAATAAAAATAACAAAGGGCCAATAAAAAGCTTTGGCGAGATCACAGAATACCGCTGCCGCAACCTCACCATCATTCGACCCAACATATACACTCTTCAATATAGAGAACATAGCATCATTTGTGTTTTTAGAATCCTGAAAACCAAACTGAGCTTCACTCAAAATGCCCTGTTTTTTTATGTAGCTGACAATACGACCCTTCACAATCTTTTCAATAGTTTTCGACAAGGTTGGAAGCAATGATATTGGCCTAAAGGTCGAGGCTGATTCGCTGTCCCCTCCCTTAAAAAATGGCACAACTCTGGCCAACTTCAGAGAAGAGGGAAAAGTACCCACAAGGAAAGAAATGTTAATTGCTTTCGCAAGCGATTGACAAGTCATCCCAGCCAGAAGAGCTCAAGTTTTTAATTTTCATAAAGACATTTCTAATTTCTTCAATATCGGTTGGATAAAAGTAAAATGAACTGGGAGTAGACAACTCCCCAAGAAGACTGAGAGCGTCAACCGCAGGACTGATATTGGAAGATAGATTATCTACCACCGAACTGTAGAATAAGTTTAACTGTTCAGAAGTAAGATCCGAGATAGTAGATGTACCACTCCTACCAGTCAACTCTCCCACAATCCTCCAATTCTCCTTTTGTTTATTATCAGAGCTGGCCATTCGATCAGAATAGTACCTTTGTTTGGCGACTCTAATCAATTTCCGATATAATTGGCGATATTTAGTAAAATGTGACATGAAAAGGGTACTATTTAGAAAATGTTTCCGAAGCATGTGCAAGGAACGCATATTACGGGCAGAGACTCTAAGTCCCTTAGTGAACCAAGGCTCTCCAGTCCTCCTCCTTACTGTTCTAAGGGAAAATGCAATATTAAAATTCGAAGACAACCCTGCAAGCGAATCAGGTGAAAGCAAGACACTACCCCAGTCACACTCGGCACATAGTTGTGAGAACCTACCATAATTATGTCTCGTGTAAAGCCTACCCTGCCCCCTCACTAGTTTAGATTTCTCCTTCGAAACTCTAAAGCCGCACAAAACTGCCTCATGGTTAGAGAGTCCCGCGCTAAGAACAGAACAAAAGACAAATTCACTTATTCTATTTGAACATACATAGTCGATTAAAGTTGAGGAAGTTTTTGTAAGTCGAGTAGGCTCTTCCACATGCATGATCAAGCCATAAGAGTCAAACAGGTTAGATACTAATTGCGAATGAGTTTATGTTTTATCTGTAAAATTTATGTTGAAATCACCAGCCAAAATAATCCAGGCATGCAAAGAAAACCCTGAAAGGAGTAATTCCAACCTAGATATAAACATAGAGCCATCTGCATTGGGCGGCCTGTACAAACAAACAATATAAAAATTCAATTTGTGTGCATTGATTATTGAAAATTCAAATTCTCTCTCAACAATCATTTAATCAAAATTCTTAAAATCTATAAATGAACAAACATTTAACAGTGAACTGCGAACCACTATCAGAGTACCCCCATGACTAGAACTGGATCTCGAATATTTTGATAGCATAACATATTCGGGTATGTATACCGGTTCATCAGTCATAAGCCAATGTTCACTTAACAGCAGCATATCTGGGAAACCTATACTATCTAAAAAAATGTGCAATTCATCCAATTTATTTCTAACTGATTGCACATTCAACAACATAATTGAAAAATAGTTATAATTATTACCATTATTTATCCTAAAAAAGAGTCTGGATTTACTGTTAAATCATTCTCGGTAATGAGCTGTACCTCATTTAATGACTGGTTCATTCCTGGTGAACATATAATAACCGGATCTTTATTACATTCAGAGAGAGTGGGATCAGAAGAGGCCTGTTGACAGATAAATTCCAACTGCACATGTATTAGATTAGTAAGTTTTAAAGGACAGAAATTTAATACGTTATCTTTGACAATCCTTCCCTATTTGTTTAGACCCCTTCTGTTAAGACAAAACTTTGAGTTTAGGTTGTGTTATTTATGGGGGGATTTATTGGGAAAATTTACCAGACAAATCCAAGAAGTCAATATTAACTGAAAATTTCTTCAGGTTAGCAACAACTGACGTTAGGTTTTGATTAACAATAGTCAAGTTTTCTGGGTAAGATAGGAAGGCTACAAACAATTAAATTAGTTAAAAAACACTTATTGGCTAAGAGCGTTATATCCGATATTCGAATGGATTTGTCATTTATACCGGCTAAAACAATTACATAGTCTTCAGCAGATAAGTCAGAAATATAACAGTCAGAATTACGGTCCCTAAATTTACAAAACGGTTTAGATATGACGTGAATTTTTGAGCTTACTAGCTCCTTTGAAAGGTAATTATAAATGTGTTTACCAAAGTCATCAGTAAGCACAACAATTTTATTCATCTTCATTTTAGGAAAAGGCATACTAATTGGCTAGAAATATTAGGTCCATCAGTAGTGTTCATGTAGATCCTGGTTCTATCATCTGTGGTAGTTTGTGTGCCAATTGACCCTACAATTGCTAAATATTTAAATCTAAATTTAGCTCCTGTGCAAGAGATGAAGGCTCATCAGTTTGGACAGATATGCTCTCACAAGTTGCTACATGGGTAGGATCACTCACAAATCTGTCTTTCACTACAATCCTTAGCCTTTTAATTTCATCATCCTCTGTTCGGATTTCTGCCTCAAGTGTTCTGATAGAGTCTATCATACTGCGATTTATAGAATTTAATTCCTGTTGTTCCTTTTCAAGTTGATTAATTCTAGCCAAATGGGCAGTTAAGCTATTTTCCAGGGATTGGTTATTCTCTGTAAGTTCCTGAATACCCTTTCTTAGATTAATGATTTCGTTACGTTTCTCGTTTAATGACTATAACTCCACTATTGCTAACCTACCCACATCAAGGGAACCTGGGCCAGATAAAATGTCTCCCTTATTATCTGTATATTTCGATTTTGCTAAGGCTTTTGATAGGGTTGACCATAGAATTCTCGTTTTTAAATTAGCCTCATACGGTATTTTGGACTCCCTCCTTTCTTGGTTGGCGAGCTATCTTGACGGTAGAACTCAATTTGTAAAGGTGAACAATGTTCTGTCTGGCGAAATATCAGTAACATCGGGGGTTCCTCAGGGCTCACATTTGGGACCTATATTGCTTTTAATCTTCATTAATGACCTTGCCTCACAGTTTGTCCATGCACACTTTCTATTCTATGCTGACGACTTAAAAGTATACAGAAGGATTTACTGCGAGGACGACTGCCCTCAGTTGCAATGTGAAATTTTTAAGATATCTGACTGGTGTGCTGTCAATGGCATGAAGATGAACTTATCGAAGTGTAAGGTTATGACATTTACCCGCAAGAAAAAACCAATTTTATTTGATTACTCTCTGTCCAATATAAGCCTTCTCAGAGTGTGCTTGATCAATGATCTTGGGATCATTTTCGATACTGGATTGAGGTTTAATGAACATATAAATAGTGTGATCTCCAAGTCATTCAGGGCTGCTGGATTCATTATGAGAACTTGTTCTGACTTCACTAATATCTATGTCTTAAAGATACTTTATTACTCATTGGTGCGGAGTCACCTTGAATACTGCTGTATTGTCTGGTCCCCTTTCTATATATAGGACCCATTCTAATAGGATTGAGCGTGTTCAGGCTAGGTTTGTCCGCTTCCTATTCGGGAAACTTCGCATCGAAAGAAGTAACTTTTCCTGCACTCAACGTCTGACTCTTTTGGGCTTGGTTAGCCTGGAGACTCGTCGAATTTTCTTGACAATACTGTTTAGTTATAAAATTATCACAACCGATTATGTAGTATTTTAATATGTATGTTTCCACTGAATTTCAACTGGGTTGGTCTACGCACAAGTTTAAAACTGAGCTAACGCGTATCTTATCTCACTAGCATGACCACTCGTTCGATGGCTGTTATGTCAATGGTGCCTTGCATTTCCGTCATGACATGTGTCTGCCTTGTATGGAAATTTTGAATATTCATGTGTTTTACTTGCTCTTGTTTGTTGTATTTTATTATTGATATCAGATTAGCTTATACTATTGTATTTGCTGTGTTGGTGTGTAATGTTTTGAAACTTGTTTGTATTGCTTTTATTGATACTGTGATTGATTGCTGCACTATTTGGAAATATTTTCTGTAAGTACTGTTGTTCTAAATAAATAAATCAGCCCTTACTACAATGTAGTAAGCCAGCCAATGGGCTGACTGTGTTAATGCTCCTTTTTTAAATGGAAATTCCCTGATATACTAAAGAAGGCCATTGTTATTCCCATTTTAAGTAGGGTGAGAATACTGCTGCCAACTACAGACCAATTTCATTGTTGCCGTCATTGTCAAAAACTATCGAAAAACTTCTTAAAGAAAAGATTGTTAATTTCTTGGATGCGAAAAATATTTTAAATAAGTCCCAATTTGGTATCCAACATTCAAAAAACATAAACGATGCTATCTGTCATGTTTTGGAAGATCTCTATCTGATCCTTAATGATGGAGAGGTTGCCGCGGTAGTGTTTTGTGATCTGGCTAAAGCCTTCGACTATGTTTCACGTGAGGTTCTACTGCGAAGAGATTTTAGAGCCTAAAGACAAACGTACGTAAAATCGTCGGCGTAAAATATCTTGATAATCTTAACAAATTCCTAGCAGAAAGTTCTCATTTTTGGACAGAATCTTCAGTGAAGTGTGGTGTGCTCTAAATCCTGATGTGAAAACAAATTGATTTACTGTTAATTAAAGTGGTCATTTGGTTTGATTTGGTCTTCACAATAGACAATAGAACTAAGGAATCCAAACCTACAATGCAGGATCTTTTTCTGAATAAATACCATGGGTGATTCTTCGAGACAAGATTTATCTTGCTTCTTAGTAATAAGTTGGAGTTGTTGGATCATTCTCTGATGTATGTGAGTATTTGGTCTTTAAGTAGTTGCATGTCATTTTATCCTGAATAACTGCTGAACTAGTAGGTGGATCTGTAATTCTATGTTTTGTTTTAAGAGTGGTTTTATGAAAAAAGTTTTAATTCAAGGTATCGATATAGTAATATCAGAAAATGTATCGCAGTCTTAAGCCCTTTTTAAATTGCATTTGTATTGTCTGTAGCTCTATTTTCCATCCAAGTAGCATGGAAAGAATTTCAGAAGTGGTAAAATTAGGAGGCTATAAAGTTTTATGTTCAGAATGATGTCTAGTTAGGAACAATGAAAAAGATAGTGATAATAGACTGTATGAAAAAAACATTGAAAATTTGTTAAAGGAGCTGGAAGGAAAGGAGAGGTATTTGGAGAAATTGCGAAAAAATAGTCAGGTAATTGAGGACGAGGTTTCAGAGAAGGAAACTAAATTTTCTTTGCATATATTGCATATTTAATTGACCAAAATGATGCGTTAAAGAATGTAATTCAGGATTTAAAAATAAAGGAGAAATAAGTACGGTTACAGGAGGATTAATATAACAAGGTAAGAGAGTAACTTAGCCAGACGATTAAAGAGCTAAGTGATCTAAACGAAAATTTAATTATTACAATTAAGATGCTCGAAAAAGAAAATGACTCACAAAAATAAAATTGAGACTCTGCAGACAAAGATTGACAATTTATTTAGTACTAATAAGCAGATGTTGACATCAATTAAAACACTTGAAGCATAGAGGGATAGCCTCTGCCAAAAAAGTGTAGTTAGCAGTAACTCAAAAGATTTGACCAAAAATCTGGTAGCAAAAGCGCATTTAAACCCAACAGTGAAATCAAATGTGCTGATTTATGGTGATTCCAGCACTGGGGGCTTCTCTTCTCTTCTCTCTGGTATGCTGAACGCTTCTTATAAGAATTCAGGTTATGTGCTTAGTAATGTTACAGTCCAAACCTTATGTGATTTTGCGTTTCCTCAAATCATTGACTATACAAAAAATTGTGTTATTGTTTGTCTCGATTTTTCCTGTACATTGCCTTCTGTTTCCCAAATGAATTATTTGCTGTCCAAGGGCAGGATGACAAATGTAATTTTTTGCATTAGATGTGAAAAGCAAGTTGCATAAATAAATTGAAAGCATTCGAGATGTGGTGTCTGAGAAGAATGCTGAGAATATCATGGGTAGACCACATAAGAAATGAAGAAGTTCTTCGAAGAGCACAAATAGAAATCGTGAGCTTCTCGAAGTAATAAAACGGAGAAAAATATCATACTTAGGACATATTATGAGAGAAGAACGCTATGAATTCCAGCGCCTTATCCTTCAAGGTAAGATCGAAGGAGGAAAGAGGGAATAGGAAGAAGGAAGCTTTCGTGGTTGCGGAATATTAGACAATGGACGGGAATAAGTGGTTTGAAGAACTCCAAAATGCTGCAATTGACAGATAGATATGACGGACGTCTACGCAAGAATTTGCATGGCACTCGAAGAAGAAGAAGATAAAGGAGATACGTTGATAAAAACAATAACAAGTTTATTTACAAACAAACTTAACAACGGTTAAACTGTATATTAATAAATGCGTGTTTATGTTTATAGATGAATTAAGAGTTTACACTATACCCAATTAATATTAAATGCATGTCTTCCTGAGGGAGGCTTAGTTCAAAATGCTTCTAGGCCCTTGGTCACTGTTTTATTAATAAAGTTTATGTGAGCTGGGTTGTCTTTTATTTATGTATTTGTTTTGATATTTATATGGTAAGTCTTTTAGCGTTTCTAATTTAAGTTTGTCACAGATTTCTAAGGCACTTGCACTACTTAAGAAATCTCCAAAAATTCCCCTTACTGGAAATTTTGATACTCCACTCGTAGATTCGACTCTCACTACTTTTTAGAATTCCCCAGGTGCCGTGTACCTGTGCACACGTACATCCATGTTACCATGTTAGGTCGGGACCTGATCACCCTGGACCTATCTCCAGGTGTTCACAGATATTGAGGTTGTGGGATAGAACAACTAGAAGTGTACGCACCTGTGTGCTGCACCCAGCTAATTAAGCGGTGTTGAGAGAGACCCGAAAGCCTGATGAATTTGGCGTTTGCCTGCGTATTTATATGCTACAAAATGCTGATGGCTGCAACGTTAAGGATTAAAATCGCTCCCGTCGAACGCTCTAGTTGTTTATAGTTAACTGTGAATGTTTATATAACATTTTTCAAGTTCAAGTTCAAACTTAGGTCAGGGTGATATTTAATTAGTAGGGTTATGCTTTTTAGTAGTTCACACTATTAAGTGAAATTTCGGTTAATTTCATGATGGTTTTGACTGGCGATCTGAATGTAAATTTTTTAGAAAAGGATAATGGATCTAATCAAAAGCTTTTTAAGCTATTAAACTCATTTACCCGGTTTCGGCATTTTCTTCCTCAATTATAGACTAATTTTGTACGAATTTTAACCAAGACTATAACCAGTTTAAAACTTTTAATGCCGGTTTGTCTGACCTTGAGGCAATAGTGGGGCTTGTAAAGCTCAATAGTAGAGTTGATGAGAGTAAGTTTAGAGGCGGTAGGCTTTGTACTAGGGCGAATTTCCACAAATTCTCTTTGCTTTGCAATTAATCAAAGTGGAGTGATGTTTTGGCTACTGCAGACCCACTGCTTAACTTTCATCAGATGGTAATAAATAGTTTTGACATTGCTTTTGCTATTGTCAACATAAAAAAAAAAAACGAAATAGAAAACCTTGGTATACTATGGATCTACGAGTATCTGGAAGAAATATGCGCTCCCTTCCCTACATAAGGAAATATTCTATTATAAATAAATAAATAAATAAATACCGTCTTTATTTAATGTGCATATACAGTAGTATATACACAATGTGTAATTAAGAAAGGCGAGATTTAACCTATGGTTATTCTTCCACCTAACCTCTCCCACACAGTGTGTTAACATTCAATAATTTTAACTTAATACTATGCAGGTCTATTTATCATCACAGAAGTTAACTAAGTAAATAAATTTTTACAAAATTCAGTCTTATAGTAATTAACCATAGGTTACTGTTGGGACAATAGAAGTTCTCGATACCTATATCGAATTGAATTTATGCTTGGACATTGCTTTATAGCTATAGGTAGAGAATTATAAATTTTTACAGCCATATACAGGGTGTCCGGAAATAGCATCGCCAAATTACAGAGGGTGATTCTACATAAGAAAACATGAACATTTTTTCATATGAACATGGGTCTGAAAATGCATAGTTTCCAAGATAGAGGGTGTCAAACTTTTTATAAAATATCAGTTTTTTGTTAATATCTTCAATATGATTTTACTGGTTTTGTTGAAATTTCGCAGGGTTATCTGTAGTAATAAGGGGCTCATTTAGTCTTTAGATTAAAAATATAAAGTCCAGTTTTTTTCGTATTAAGCAACTAAAAATACTATAATTTTGATGATTCTCGAGTTGTTTTCGTATCTTGCGTCGTTTTCGATAAAAAAAAAATAAAAACCGGTTTATTACATTTCCAAACTTTTTTGATAAAATCCATATTTTTATTTATATCTTAAATATGCTTTTACCGATTTTGTTGAAATTTAATAGGGTTATCTGTAGTAATAGGCGGCTTATTTAGCATTTATTAGATTAAAAAGAGAATGTCCAGTGGTGTCCCGGGGGCCATCATACCGAATATTATTGACAAAGAAATGTGCGCCACTGACTCTTAAACATTTTATATTTTTTTTCGTATTAAGCATCTTATTTTGTTTTCGTATCTTGCTTCGTTTTCGAGAAAAAAAATAAAACCAGTTTATTACAGCGTTTGATGTAGAATTTTGTGCCCTAAGGAAATGTAATAAACTGGTTTTTATTTTTTTTCTCGAAAACGAAGCAAGATACAAAAACAAATTAAGAAACAAAAATGTTGTATTTTTAGCTGTATTTTGGAAACTATGCGTTTTCGGACCCATGTTCATATGAAAAAATTTTCATGTTTTCTTATGTAGAATCACCTTCTGTAATTTGGCGATGTTATTTCCGGACACCCTGTATGTAAAACAGCCTTGAAATGAAGCAGTTTGATATTGTGGCATTGTTAAAAGATCAAGATTTCTAATACTTCTGCTGTGTATAACACTTCGAAATAGTAGTTTCTCTTTAAGATATACAGGAACAGATGATTTCAATAACTTCATTAAAAACACAACATAGTGTAGTTGGACAGTATCTGAAATTTTTAACCATTTAAGTTCTTTGATTTTTAGCGAGATGATCATACTTTCTCAACTTATATACAAATCGACAATAGACATTTTGCACATGCTGAAGCCGGTTTTTTGTTATTAAATCTAAACATGGATAATAATCGATACAGTAATTACAGTAATTATGAAGTATGTTGAATTCTTGTATACGTGAGGGTATTTAACCCAATGTGTTTAAATAAGCAAAAGCCGTGCCAATTTATAAAAATGGAGACTATAATGACGGAAATAACTACAGACCCATAACTCTGGTTCCAACATTGTCAAAGGTCTTTGAATATTTGTTAAAGGGTCAATTGTATACTTATTTTGATGAACATAACTTGTTTGTGGATAACCAGTTTGGCTTTATGAAGTCAAATAAGTCCACATCAAGTGCTATCATCTCACTGTTGGAGTATGTGGTCGAGGGCCTTGAGGAGTATCAATACATAGGAGCAATCCTGTGTGATCTCTCCAAGGCCTTTGACTGCATATGTCATGAAATTCTATTACAAAAGGTGGAATACTATGGCATCGATCCGCAAAGTGTCCAACTAATTAAGAGCTACTTAACAGATCGAACTCAGCAAACCTTTTCTGGACGAATGTTATCGGGAGCATTAAATGTCGAGCATGGGGTTTCGCAAGGATCTCTCCTGGGTCCCCTGTTGTTTTTAATATATGCCAATGATATAGAAACTTCAAGAAATGAAAAATTGGTACAATTTGCCGATGATACAACTGGTCTTACAAAAAGTGAAGACTTGGAGCTTCTTATTGTACAAATGAAGCAATCTCTGGTTGATTTGGAAAGTTGGTTTAATTCGAATAGGTTATCATTAAATAAATATAAATAAAACTGAAAGGATAATTTTTAGTCTCAGGGACGTATATCCACAGTAGACTGTTGGTGAAAATCTTAATGATTCCGTTAGACTTCTTGGGGTATATCTGGATGGCACCTTGATCTTTGACACCGATATTGACCAGATAGCAGAAAAACTGTCTCAAGTAACATTTCTCCTAAAAACCCTTAAAAAAATGCTGATCATGAGGTGCTACTTATGTCCTTCCACGGTTTATTTCAGTCTCATTGCAACTATGCCATTCTTACGTGGGGTCATACAGCACAGGCAAATAGAATTTTTAAATTGCAAAGAAGGGCAGTCCGAGTTGTGGGGGGCCTACATTATAGAGCTGATGTTAGGCAAACCTTCATAAACTTAAATATACTTACTATGCCATCCATGTATATGTTAGGCTGTCTGATTTATGTCCGGAATTATCTGGATAAATATAAACTCTGTTGTCAAAATCATTGTCAGAATACTAGAGATAAGAATAATATGTTTGAATTATCTTAGATTGAAAAAGTCATGCATAAGCAGTATTTTGGACCAACATTTCTTAATAAGCTTCCCGAGCACATTAAAAGTTAACAGAGAGACAGTTTGTCAGTTCAATTAAAACATATTTGTTAGATCAGGCTTTCTATAGTATGCAGGAATTTTTAGATGTGAATGTTATTATGTCATAAGTTGTACCTATGCTAAGTGTGATGTATATTTAGCTAAATAAGCATCTTTTACTGGTTGACGTATGTAAAAAATGTAAATTTTATGGGCATGAATAAACTCACTGTTTCACTGAAATAATGACAAGATTAATGATTCACACAATCTTTTTCTTAACTTAAAATTTAGTATATAACGATTCGCGTATAACATTTTCATTTTAGCATAGCTCTTTTGTAGAAGCAACTTCACATGTTCCCTATATCTGATTTACATCCATAATAAGCCCCAGGTTCTTAATCGTATTTGCAAAAAGTAAATTCTCATTTGTAATCTTTAATTTAATAGTGCTTTCCAAGTGGTTTCGACGATTTTCCTGACAAAACAACAGAACCTGGCTCTTATCTGGATTGCTCATCAAATTATGTTCAGTTGAGTAGAAGCACTTAAATCCGCATTTAAATTGTTCATAGCAGCAGTAGGATCTAAGGGATCAAAAAGGTGGAGCAGCTGCACATCATCAGCGTACGTTTGTACATGCGAGTACAAGACCTCTTCAAATATGTCACTTGTATATATCAAAAATAACAACGGCCCCAAGATGGATCCCTGGGGAACACCTGATATTATTTGCCAGCATCAGAATAGCCATCATTTACGCGAACTCTCTGCTGCCTATCCGTTAGATAGTTACGAAAGAAAAATAGTGGGATATCATCAAATCCAATATAGTGCAATTTTGCACAAAGAAGATCCTGATCGAGCACATCAAAAGCCTTGCAGTAATCGAGTGAGACTGAAATGACCGCCATTTTTTTTTGTCAAGGGTTATTATTATTTTATCATTTAGATTTAGCAAGGCCGTTGATGTGCTGTGACCCTCTCGAAAACCCGACTGATGCACAGGCAAAAGATTGTTAGTTTTAAGATACAAAGACACTTGGGAGTGAACAATCCTCTCTAGAACCTTAGACAAGACCGGCAACAAACTGATGGGACGTAGTTCAGCAATTGTAGTAGGGTTATTTACCTTTAAAACTGGGCATATGATGGATTCCTTCCAACACTCCGGAAAGTAACCACACTCAAGACAACTATTTAGGATGTGTGTAAGATAAAGCAAAACAACCGGAAAACTAAGTTTAAGCATATTTAGTGTAATCTCTTCATTTCCGGCAGCATTTGATTTTAAACTATATACATATTTGTAGATAGACTCAGGGGTCTCCATGCCGAAACCAAAAAGCAGATTAGGTCTAATTTTATTATTTTTGTAAAAATTTGATCTGTTTACACCGTTGTTAGTTTTCCGAAAGACGCGCAAAAAGTGGTTGTTTATTTCATCAGCATTTTGGAGTGTCTCTAGCAAGACCAAATCACTCTTATTATGACTTGAATAAACTTGAAAATTCGTGAGCCCCCTCCATAGTGACCCAGAATCTCTCTGTCCATCCAAAAATTCCAAATATCCCAATTTTTCACGACTCACAGAATAAAGTGTAAGATTTCGCAACATTTTATAGTTGTTAAGGTTTTCTGCAGATTTATTTCGCTTATACTTTGCATAAGCCTTATCCCTTTCCCTCATAAGTGCCTCAATGTCGCCTTTTTTAAATTATTATAATCGATACCGCAAGATCTCCAGAAACTCGTTCAAATCGGCAAAAGTGGACCTACTTTCAAAATAGGATATATAATTCCTCCAATAGAACAAGAAAATCTTGGAAAATTTTAAACGACCTGAAGGGTAAAAATAATGTCTTGGTTACTCCAAGCACTTTAGATTCCAATGTCCTAAATTCCTTCTTCTGTAATACTGCTAGTAAACTTTCAGCCAATATCGCACAGAAAAGAGATCGTAGGAGCTACCTAAACAATGCGGTGGTAGCTGACTCTTTCTTCTTTGCTCCAACTAATGTGGAAGAACTTAAACGCTTATTCATTAATATGAAGAATAAGAATTCGTCAGGTTGGGATGGACTCTCACTGAAGATTTTCTTGGCTTTACCTCTTGTTGCTTTGCAGGTTATGGCGGAGGTAATCAACTCTTCCTTTGTTTCTGCAGTTTTCCCAGGTTGCTTGAAGAGAGCAGTGATTATTTCTCTCTACAAGGGGGGTAAACACAACTGTCCTAATTTTAGACCCATAGCATTATTGCCTACTCTGGCCAAGTTAAGGTGAGGATGGTTTCATTTTAAATGGGCTTGGCCTATTGAGTTTTCACCAGTTTGGTTTCCGTGAGTCTATGAGCACGGATGATGCCATCTTTAGCTTTCTAGATCATCTTTACAACAGTCTGAACGCTGGTGGGGTTGCAGCAGCAGTGTTTTGTGACTCCTCAAAGGCTTTTGACTGCGTGAGTCACTGGGTGCTGCTGGTGAATCTGAGGCTCTATGGTTTTAAGGGAGCTGCCTTGAGTGGTTCCGTTCTTATCTGTCGGATCGCGTTCAGGCTGTTAAGTTTAATGGTGGAACCTCTGAGGAACTTAATTTAAATATGGGTGTGCCGCAGGGTTCGGTAATTGGTCCTCTGCTTTTCCTCATTTACGTGAACTAGTGATAAGCGAGACTGGTCTTGGTCTTGGCCTTGCAGAAAAAGCAAGACCAAGACCAGCTCTAGGTCTGCAAGATCCAGACCGAGCAGTGCAAGACTTAAGCAAGACCAAGACCTAGTATTGCAAGACTTACGCAAGACCAAGACCTAGCATGCAAGAGTCTTGCGGTTTACGTTTTTTTTGGCAATTTTTATTTGTAAACATATTGCCCTTAATTCTGGGATCGAAATTGTTGGGTCGAAATATGGAGAAAAAAAATCCTATAAACGTTTGTAAAAAATCATTTTGTTTGTGAGATGCATGCAGGGAAAGTTAGAACGTATTCACTATTTGACACGCCGCCGCATTGTATGTAAGTGAATAAGATTGTATTCAAGCAAAAAGAGCAGTAACATTTTTAAAGAAAATTATAATCATAATTACAAAAATCTAATTTGAATTTTAATCAAATCAAATCAAATTACACAAATGTCTATACATTTCTCCAAGGGTTCTAACATATAGACTGGGAGATAGTGACCTATTTTTGGATATGTTTTTGGCCAGTAAGCCCTTTGGAGGGTATAATAATACGCATATTCTGATGTTATAAAGTGATAAATTGAAGCATTATCCTGGGTTCCTCATATAAAGTATGTCCGAAAAAGATAGCAATATCTTTGAGGATCTTGAAAACTATAAAAGATAAAAAATTGGTTAAATGGAAAACCTTATTTAATTGCTAGTTCCATTCTGAATGAATTAATCTTAATGAATTTATAATTGATAATAATGAATTTTATTTATCTTTTTCACTTTCGACATGTTTTCAAAAAGCCAAAAAAAATTATTTTTAAAAACGACTGATATTATGTAATTTTTAAATTTTTGTGTGTACCTACTATATGTTTTCAACAAAATATAGTACAGAGTTCAATAGTCGTCCAGAGTCCTTGTATTACGGTGTGTAATTTGGTCGTTGTTTTTTAATTGTTCTTTGTTGTTTGTATAATGTTCATTGTAATCCGCAATATTATCTATTTTAATCCTGTTATGAGATATGAATGTTAAGTGTAGGAGAGAAAAGCACAATTATTTTGGTAAGTTTCATATTTTTTTTTTCTTTTAACAAAAATACTGATATTCATTCTATGACATACCGATGCATTACAAATTTTTTATCATTAGAAACCCTTTATGTTATTTCATTTCGTTAACCCGTTTTTTTTTGTTTTGTGTGTTGTATTGTATTTTATTAAACAAAGGTAGTACTTAAGAAAGGTTTTATTTTTTGGCTTAAGGCTCTTGTTTCGTTTTTTTTTTTAATCAAATTGTGAGATTGAACTATATATTCTAAAAGTAGCTTTCTCCTCTTAACAGAGCCCCGATGATGAGTTAACATAATTCGAAACGTTGGCAAGAAATAATAATTGGTTTTCTTGATACCCGACCAATAATCCTACAAACCACTTAAATTATACATTTTGGTCACCATCTTTACTGGTTTTTTGAAAATATCTCGACAACCAAAAAATTGGAATATTTATTAAAGCAACATTGAACTAGATATTACATAGCATAGAACTTTTTCCATTAAACCTATTTTCTAGCACTTATAGTTTTCAAGATACCAATCCTATAATGAGTGCAGAAAAGTACACTTTACCACACTCGAGTAGGTAAAATTGTTAGCGAATTTGTCATTTGCTGAGAAATGCATAATACTGATGTGCAGTTCTTCATTGAGCAATAATAATTTTGGTTTATTTCAAAGCCCAGCTAATTAGAATCGATTTTTGTAGAAGGACCTAAAATCCAGTGACTGATTTATATATATTACACAGGATGTGTCAATATTACACGGACAAACTGTGATTCCTTAACTCGAAAAGTTTTTTGAGTATTTCTTCTTAAAAAAATTACCTGATTTACTGTTAGAATTTGTCGTTGTGGAACTTCATATTGAAAAACCAAAAATTTCATACTGGCAAATACTATCCCTTTCTTTAAACCTTTATTTATTTTAAAGGGCTTGAAAAACTTTTTTAATTTTCTTTGTAAATCGTCTCCAGTAAAAATCTACCAAAAAAGTGCAAGACTTGCAAGACTCTTGCAGCAAGGTCAAGACCAAGACTGGACCCTGCAAGACCAAGACCAAGACCACTTATTAGACTGCAAGACCAAGACCATATATGCAAGACCAAGACTAACCCGGTCTTGGTCTTGGTGTTGCATTTGCTCATCACTAACGTGAACGATCTCCCACAACTGCAGATAACCGGCAGATTTACACTATTTACAGATGATATCACCACCCTCTGGCATGACTCAGATGTGGCTCTAATGAAGACATTTATAAGGACGCATTTGTTGAGAATAAAAGACTGATGTGACGCAAGTTTTTTGACATTTAATGTTTCTAAAACCAATATTCTTATTTTTAACTGTGAGACCAATGATATATATTTGAATAATGAACCTGTCACCATGCCCCTTCAGTAAGTTTTTGGGTGTTTCAATAGACAGATCCCTTAAATTTGAACTCCATATTGCAACCGTGGGCAAGAAAGTTTGACCTCGCTGTTACGCTCTACGAGTTATTGCCACTAATCTGAATTTCTCCATTGTCAGATGCGCATACTTTGCGATTATCGAGTCTCTCCTTCGATATGGAATTTGCTTTTGGGGTTCGTGCTCGGATTACCTTTTTAATTCACTATTTGTACTGCAGAAAAGGGCCATTAGATGTCTTTGTGAAGCCAAGCCTCGTGACTCATGTCGCCCCCTCTTTCTAAGCCATAATATTTTAACACTGTGTTGTCTTTTTATTCTGGAAACAGTTTGTTTGGTTTTTAGAAAATACAAACATGAACTAGTATTAGTATAATGCTCGACAAAATTACCTGCTGAGGCTACCCATTCCTCAATCTGAACTTGTCCGTTGCCCTATTGTATATGGAGGTAAAAAATTATTTAATAATCTTCCACTTGAAATAAGAAAACTTAAGGCTGAAAAAAGTTTACTTACATATAAAGACGAAGAGATTTCTCGCTGGTAAAGCTTACTATAATTTAAGTGAATTTTATAATGATTAGCATTTAAGTATTTTTTATGTCTGCATTTTATCCTAGTTTTACTGTAACTTAGTGTCTAGTTTTACAACTTGTATAATGTTTTGGCTCTGTCTACAACATTTATGTTTATATTAACAATAAAGCATTTTTTGAGTTTTGAATTTGAATGAATGCCACATATTTGAGTAAGCAAAATCTTAATCACAGGCAGATAACTTTAGATATTTACATGTAAATTATGTGTTTTAGGAAAAATTTTTGAAACCTGTTGAACAACAAAATGAAAAAAACAAAGAAGAATCAGAAAAGAGAGATGAATCAGGTCCGAAGGCGGCTGACTGGAGATTTGGACCTGCCCAGATATGGTACGATATGCTTGAGGTACCGGAAACCGGCGACGGATTCAATTATGGGTTCAAAACTAATGATGAAAAAGAGGTATATTAATATTGTGTATATGAGGACGTGAAAATGCCACGTGGGTGCTTGACACCCAGGCAAGGCATACAGAAACATTTTCAAAGTTGGACAGAATGATTAAAATAGAAAACAATTTAGTAAATCAATAATA
>MU185437.1:49066-59678 GCA_016904865.1 Pissodes strobi | reverse complement strand
TCAATTGCCCTACTCCATATATGAGTGACATAGGCCAATATATCTCCTGTCGATCTCTCTTTGCGAAAGCCGTATTGATTATCGCTGATTATTTTGTTGTTCTCGAGGTACTTGAGTAGTTGCTGATTGACTACACGTTCCATGACTTTGGAGATTATTGGAAGCAAGGCAATTGGACGATAGTTTGAGGGCGTGGTTTTCTTGCCTTTTTTTGGAACAGGTTGCACTCGAGCGACTTTCCAAGAAGATGGGTAAATCCCTTTACCGTAAGACAGAGAAAAAAGCCTGGAAAAAACGGGTGTTAGTTCGTTGGCGCAGTTCTTTAACACGATGGCAGGTATTCCGTCCGGTCCTGATGCCTTTTGCGTATCTAGATTTTTAAGAATTTTACGAATATCACGGTGATGAAATTTGACTTCTGCCATGGTAGTGTTGATGTTCGATATGGTGGGGAGAGTTTTGCCTTGGGGGACGTCCAAGGTAGAGTGCGAAGAAAACATTTTGGCGAGCATGTTTGCTTTTTCCTTGGCTGTAGTCGCCGTGATGCCACGTTCGTCTGTCAAAGGTGGGAGAGACGTTTCTGTAAAGTTGTTACTTACTGCCTTTGCTACCGACCAGAAATTCTTGGAGCCACTGGGGCATTGCAAAAGTTTATTCCTGATCCTTTGATTGTGTTTGTCCTTAGTTTCGTCGATAACACGCTTGCATTCGTTTCTCGCTTCGACAAAATAATTGCGATTTTCAGCGGTCTGATTTTGCTGCCAGTACTTGTAGGCTTGCTGTTTCCTACCCACAGCTCTTTCGCATCTTCTGTCGAACCAGGGCTTTCCTTTTGATGGTAACTTGATGGAATTTGGGATGTATGCTTCCATTCCTGAGGAGATTACTTGCGTGATCTTTTCGCAGCAGACTGACGGGTCGTCAGCGCCAAAGCAGACGTCGAGCCAAGGAAAATCTAGGTAGAACTCCCTTAGATCGTCCCAGTTTGCAGAATTGTAATGCCAGATTTTGCGAGGCAATGGTGGATCCTTCTGTATGAGTGGCAATTCACAAACCGTTGTAATAAGTTTGTGGTCGGAAGTACCTAATGGCGGACCAACTGTAACTGTGTATTGGTCAGGATTGGTGGTTAGAAAAAGATCCAGGAGGGCGGCGAATTCGCCCCTCTCTGAGATTCGAGTTGGTTCGTCTACAATTTGAGTAAGCCCGCAGCTGATGGCGAATGCTTCAGCCTCTCTACCTTCGTTGTCGGTCTTGTTGTGATGTTTGAGCCAGTTGGTGTTGTGGGCATTGAAGTCTCCCAGAACGATTATTTCTGAACTGGGGTGATCGACCTGTATTGAGTCAAAAGTGGTAGCTAGTGTTGAAAAAAAGCTTTGGTAGGCTCTATCGCTCGGAGGGCGATAGAGACAACATATAAACTTGGTTAATCCCTTGGCGGTGAACTTGAGCCACATGACGTCAAGGTTGTTCGGTTCGAGTGTTTCCTCTCGGTGACATGAAAGGTCGCTTCGGACAAAAAGGCATATTCCGAACTTATGTCTAAATCGGGTATGTAAGTCGTAACCAGGATAAGGATAGTTCACTGTTGTTGTTGTAGAACATACTTGTGTTTCTGTAAGGGCTAGTATGTGTGGTCTATTTGCTTGTAGATGTTGGTGTACCGAATTTATGTTTGTATTTAGGCCTCTTATGTTGCAGAAATCAATTCTAAATTGGTTCGGTATCTTTGCTGTCTCTGAAATGCGGAATGAAGGGCTCCCAGGGCCACCCAGCGCCCGGAGATCCGAATGGCCGGGGAGTTTACCTCCGGAATATTTTGATCCTGGAAGCACCATCATGTCCATATTATTATATTCCTACTGTGAAACCCGGAACCACCAGCGCGGAAACGGAACGTGATTCGGGGAAACCACTGCTCTCACCAGTTTGACATCGCTGCCAGCTAATACAATGCAGCCCCTCTTGTCACAAACTGTCATTGATCAGCTCCAGACTTTGTACTTCGGTGTTCTCCAGCATGGGGGAGGACGATGGGATTTGATGGGCCACATCCCGTGGCAACTCGGAATGGCGAGGGCATCACTCCCCGTAATCAAACTGCTGCGCACTTAGTGCACACGCTTTTTTTTATTTACAGGAATATGAATATAAAATATATAAACGGCAACCAACCAACAGGTACGTACATATTTAAATATAAACGTAAACTAAACATCTGTAACCTTAATTAATTAATTAAACATTGGAGTCTTTCTCCGGTTTTAAATCGACGTAAATTGATCGATTATTTGATAAAAATTAATTTTTGGACAAATTCATTTTCTATGCTTAGTACTGCTAGGCTATTTAGACTTGTCTGGCTAATGGTTCCTCCTAAATACGAAACTCTAAAAAACACATACTTTTTACGACCGAAATTTTCGCGGGAGAAAATTACATAAGATGGCTATTTCAGTTTTTTTTTTATAAAAGTGCAGGGAAAGTAAAAAAAATCGCCTTGTCTAGTCCTCGTTGGATAACCCTGTACCAAATGCCGCCGCGCGGGGATGCATATTTACACATCCTAACATACGACGGCACCAGAGTGCTGAAATCGCTTGTAAGCGTTTATAGCGCTACAAAAGCTCACTGATCTGGGCACCTAATCGCGCCATGTCTTCGCGATGCAATCAATTTGCGGCAAGAGCCCTCGTGGTCGAGAGATCTAGATGGGTAGGTCTCAATTCGGCGGCTATTGACGGCCTGGGTTCAAACCCCGTTGTTTTTTTAATTTTTTTTAGGCTAAGTTTCGAAACAGTTTTTTCTGATTTTGGGTATGTCTTGGGTTAGTTTGGGTTAGCACCTGGTTAGTTCCCTTTTCTGGAGCCCCCGTAGCGAGCGAAGCGAGCGGAGGGCCATGCGAAAAGTGAAATATTATATAACAGCGTATTCCAGGTGCCCAAATCAGTGAACTTTGGCTATCGGCGGCCCGGGTTCAAATCCCGTTGCTTTTTTTTATTTTTTTTTTAGGTTAGGTTTCTAAACAGTTTTTTTCTTGATTTTGGGTATGTCTTGGGTTAGTATGGGTTAGCACCTGGTTAGTTTCCTTTTCTTGAGCCCCCGAAGCGAGCGGAGGGCCATGCGAAAAGTGAAATAGTATATAACAGCGTGTTCCAGGTGCCCAAATCAGTGAGCTTTTGTAGCGCTACAAACGCTTACAAAACCTAATCGATTTCAGCTCCCTGGTGCCATTGTATATGAGGATGTGTAAATATGCCGCCGGGATATATCTTTTTATTCCACATAGAATAAATAATAAATAGCTGACACAAAATGTATTGGTTGGGTAAAAAGTTTAATACATATTTTGGTCTTTGATCTTTGATTGTATTATAATTTAAAAACTCAGTTAAGCTCATGAGCATTGTCAGCATTAGCATATTTATAAATTCGGAGCGGCGCCTAATTTCTCTTGGCGCCGTGAGGCCTTGCCCCCCCTGGCTCACCCGGTAGCTACGCCACTGTAAATAAGACATAGGATCTACTCTAGATTGGAGACCGGCAGTCAAAGTTTCAGCTATACCACAGTAAAATTTATTTAATATGTCACCGTCAATCGAAACCTGATTACAAGAATTTAAATTACCTCTTAACTCATTAACAATATTCCAATATTCTTTTATTTTGTTACTTGCACCGTGCAACCTGTTCCTGTAGTACACTTCCTTGGCCACCTTTATTACCTTCCTGTAGACGCTTCTGTATTTATTAAAATAATCATCAAAAAATGGACAATTTGTATACTTTCTAATAGTATGCAAATATCTTAGGTTAGTGGAGGATCTTCTTATACCTATTGTGACTTGTAGTTTTCTTCTCTTCTGTTTTATTTTACGCAAAGGGAAAGCTTTTTTAAAATTATATAGAACAACCTCATTAAAACCAGCCAGGAAATTCGAAGAATCAAAGACTAACTGCCAGTTTGTCTCACTGCATAACTCTTGAAACTTTCTGAAGTTCAATGTGTTATATATTCGGCCATGCCTAACCTGTTTCAATGGTTTCACTGTGCTGATTGTGAATTTGACCGAAATAGACTCATGATCTGATAGCCCTGAAGGAGTAACTGTTGTGTCAGTATCTGTTTGGTCTGCAAAATTCAAACGAACATAATCAATTAGGCTTTCTGAGTATGCGGAAATGCTAGTTGGTTGACCAACCAGCATGCGAAACTTCAAAGACAACAACATGTTTTTCAAACTCTAACAATCAGCCGAATCAACAAAATAATTGACATTAAAATCGCCAGAATATATAACCCTGGAAGAAACCGAAATATTTGATAGAAGTATTTCAAGTCGCTCTAAAAACTCTTTCGCACTATTGTTCCGTGATCTATACATGCAAACTACATATAGATTTTGCGATCTGCAATACACAGTGGAAAATTCAAATATACCTTCCTCTATCAAGTGATCATACTTAAACTAAAGCAAATAAACAATGTTTATCAAAAACTAATTAAATATAATGATATACTTATTTAACTCAAGAAAATAAAAAGGAGAAGAAACACATATTCTCAGATAATTTACAAAAGCGCCGATTAACCACACGGGTGGTACTCGGACAGGGTCTGGGGCTTCATCTCAATATCAATCAATCAAATCTGTAATATCTCTGAAAGAAACCTGGCTAAACGTAGACATCCACAATTCGGAGATTTTTGGTGATGATTACCTTGCCCGTTTTCATTTATTTTTTTATAGCGTCATTTTGCATTTACTGTTTGGTTCATAGTTCATATTTTGCGTACGAGTAATTTGCTGTTATTTTATATGCCGCCTCGTTTGCGAATGTTATATTTTTAGTGTATGTATACATATAAATAAATAAATTAACTGACGATGAAGGATGGAATATCATATTAACCTAATAGTCCATTAAATACAAAATAAACACAATATAAATCAGACATCAAAAAGCTTTTCTTATGAACCTGGATATACTTAAGATTCTGAAAACTTTTCTCTTATGAACATTATAAAAAAACTGAATACTGCCTTTCCTAGTATGAAATTAGTTATATCTTTATTATAAAGCTAACAGAAACATACATTAATGTATATAATATGGAGGACTGAGAATACAAACAGTATTGTGTTGGATGCATATATATCCCTAAATTCATTTTAAAAAGCCTGTGATACCTTTGAAAATGTGCTTGTGGAGGGCGATTATAACCTATCTGAGATTGTGTGGTTCTTAAGTGATCATCAAAGTGGTCTCATACCAGGCAATTTAAAATCACCCAAGTCAATCCTACTCTGCGATACTGTTTCGTTTCTAGATCTATCTCAGTTTAATGGTGTGATGAATTCTCACTCAGGTATCCTTGATCTTTGTTTTGCAAATTTCGAAATCCATTCATTAAAAAGAACTGAGGATTTAGTCGCTAGCGACCCTTATCATCCGCCATTGAGCATAGTGATAGATTCCAAGAAAAGCCTGCTAATTACTTTTATTATGACTTTAAAAATTATGATTTTAATTTAATTAATAATTACTTTATATCCTTTAACTGGCAATCAATCCTTAATGATAATTTAAATGTAGCAGTGTAAAATTTTTATTCTGTGGTTCAATTAATCTGTTTGTACCTCTAAAGCAATGCCTTTTTGACTTTAACTTTCCACAGTGGTTTACTCCAGACCTTAAAGCAGTAATTTTCAGGAAAAAGCTTGCTCATAAAAAGTACAAGCAGGTTAACAGTTACCAAAACTATTCAGACTATAATTGTTTAAGACAACAGTGTAAGGTGCTGACCCGAAATTGTTATAATCGGTATATTGTTAATGTCGAAAACTCAATAAACAGTAACTCTAAATTTTTCTGGAAATATGTAAAGTCAAAATCAAATCAGAGCACAGTCCCTAAGCAAAGCAACACAATTTGGAAACGGCCGACTCGGGTCAAGCGTTGCTAACCTTTTTGCAAACCATTTCTCTTCAGTTTTTAACCCTAGGAGATTGGTCGACAATGAGCCAAACTTTCAGTTTTCCAAATTTTGCTCTATTTCTAGTGTTGTCGTCTCCCCTTCTGAAATCCAAAAGGTACTAACTGAACTTGATACTAGTAAGGGTGCTGGACCGGATGGGATCCCCAATTCCGTGTGCTCATTCCTTATATTTGCCTCTATACTCTTTATTTAGGCAGTCCCTCGCTTCTGGGTTTTTCCCGAAAATATGGAAGATATCACATGTTACACCCATTCATAAGACTGGCAGCAAAAGTAATGTGAAAAATTACCGACCCATTAGTATTATTTCAACAATTCCAAAACTATTTGAACATATAGTTGAAAAATCTCTGAACAACTGTTTCAAAGAAATAATTGTTAATCAACGACATAGGTTTATTTCAGGTAGATCAGTAGACACCAATCTGTTGGAGTATGTTACTTGCATTGCTGATTCCTTTGATATGGGTGCGGAAATACATGCTATTTACACGGACTTTAGCAAGGCATTTGATAGGGTGAATCACTCAATTTTGCTATCTAAGCTTTTAGGTTATGGTATTATGGGTGGATTGCTTTCTTGGCTGACCTCATATTTGGATGGAAGACAGCAACTGGTTAAGGTTGATGGTTACTTCTCTGCTCCTTTTTTAACAACATCTGGGGTTCCCCAGGGATCTCACCTGGGTCCCCTTCTCTTCAGCCTCTTTATTAATGATCTCGGTGACCAATTGTCTTCCAAATACTTGCTTTTTGCTGATGACATGAAGTTGTATGCCAGTATTAAGAGTTCTCAGGACATGGCAATTTTGCAGAGTGATATTTCTATAGTATCTTCTTGGTGCACAGATAATGATATGCCATTAAAGATTGACAAATGTTGTGCAGTCCAATTTACTAGGTCTCTTAGTTCCATGTATGCACCTCTTTACAGTATTGGTCATAATTTGCTTAGGACTGAGTGCGTTGTAAAAGATTTAGGGGTATATCTTGACTCCAAGCTGGCATTTTGTAATCATTATGAAAACATTATAAACAAAGCTAATGGGATGTTAGGATTTATCAAACAAATCTGTAGACTTTAAAAATGTACATGCTGTTAAAACATTGTACATATCTTATGTTAGGTCTATATTGGAGTGCTCTTCTATAATTTAGGCTCCATATTACCAAATTCACATTGATAGACTTGAAGCCGTTCAAAATAAATTTTTAAAATTTGCGAGTTATGTTTTAACAAAGAACAATATAATTTTATCACAGGAGCAGATCATATCATATTTGGGCATGTCCACTCTTGCAAGTAGAAGGGCATACTTTGATGTATTCTTTGTTTATAAGGTTCTTAACAACATCATTTGTAGCATTGAATGCACTAAGTTATTTTCTATTAGAGTTGCTCAGTTCAATACATGAAGTCATGACCTTCTTCATGTGCCCTAGTGTCGTACTTTGTATTTGCAATATTGTCCTGTTAATAGGATGGCTAGAAATGTTAATAAGTTCTGTGTTAGGTTGGATCTTGCTGTTTCCAAAGTTAAATTTAAAGCTCTTGCACAAAGAATAATATTTGAGGTTAGTTAAGTCCTAGGTATAAGTAGTGTTTACTGTTTAAACTTAAAATGTATTTTTATACATAAATAAATAAATAAATAAAAGACCAATGACCAATTTCTTTGTTTCTTAAAAAATAGGCTTTAAGTTCAAGGTTTGTTGTAAATTGACATTTAAGAATTTTATCAATGTTTTGGTTTTGATAAATAGGTAAAAATATTACTTTTTTAATACAATAGATATTAAAGACAAAAAATACCAGAAACCTACTTTTTTTGTTACTTGGACTAATTGTAGTCTGTGTTTTATCTGAATACAAATAGACCATGTTACTGCATTCTATAAAAATATCTAAAAAATGTTTTGTAACATACTTTTTTTTAAAGAAAAACAAAACACAATCATAGCGATGCAACCAAAATGCGTGATACAATGTAACGTAACGTAAATTTGAACTTGGTCTGTTTGTATTTTAAGGCACGTGTCCAAATGAACTTGGTCTATTTTTATTATGTTTGTATTATCGGTTTCGGTTTCTATAGTGACATGGTCTATTGGTACCTCGATAAAACTTGTTTATACCTATCAAGAGCTGTAGATAACTCAAAATACAAAAATTTGGACTTGGTATTCTTAGCCCTCCATATATTTATTAAATATATCCCAATATTTGTTCAGATTGAGTAATCAAGACACTTCTTTTTAAACACATTTATTGAACTGCAACCCTTAGGCACTAGTGGAAATTTATTATATTCTATAAGACCTTTGTGAAATAAACTATTTTAACTGAACGTGCTTATTACAGGCAATAGGTACATCATAATTAACTCATTATCACCTATATTTACACCAACACTAATTGGTTCATCACATGCTTGGGGAACAAATAATTTACTGTCACAACATGAACAAAAAATTTTTCCTTTTCAAGTATATACTTGATACTTGTGTATCTGAGAAGGAATGCCTACTCTGGCCTACTCATATTGAATTAAACATTTGTCTACTACTTACAACTCTCCGAAAAAAAACCATCAGATTCAGTCTCATTATTAGTTTCTTGTTTAACGTGATGCTGCTGATTTTGAGACGCATCATCATCACTCCCAGAATCATCTCGAATTTTTTCTTCACCAATCACTTCTTTAAGTATAGATCCAAAAGCAAGCCTACAATTGAATATAAGGGTAATTTAACTAGAATTAATAAGCCTCTTAAGTACTTAAATAATAAAAATACTGCAGTTTCTCACATTAATTTTAAGTGTTCAAATATTAGTAATTTGGGATAGGTTGGGATAAGTTAGTTACAAATAGAATATTGCAAAATGATTTAGTCATCATTTAAGGATTTCTTCTGTCTAGTTAAAAATTTCATATTGGTTACACATACACAATCATATGGCATAAATAAAACAGATTGCAAAGTTAGGTAAAACCTAATAATGAATACAGATAGTTAAGTAGTACTACGTTCCTTTGTTGGCCCTAATTTAAGACATTACATACCTGCCCAAAGATGCTAACTGTTTCTGGGACTCAGAGTCAAAGACATCGCTTTCTAAATTGCCCAATTCATCTATGTTTCCAAACAGAAAGCCTGTTAAATTAACACCCGCTGTGTTATCATCAAATCCTTCATCGTCACTATCGGCCATCGTTTCTAGAACAAAATTTGAATACCTGTATAGTTAACATGTCTTTTAACTCACTTTATTAATATAACATAATTTAAGTAAGGATGGCCAAGAAATACCGAAAACGTCAAAAAAATCACTGCAAAATATTTACTCTAAATAAAATTGATGAAGGGATAGACACAAAAACAAAGAAATACACATTATGCTAAGGACATGTAATTCCTAATTTATCATTTAGTTAAAAACTACAAACTACTGACATATATTACAAAGCAACGCCACCTAGACAACAAAGCTTTCTGAATATATTATTTTTAGGATCTTTAGGTATTTATTATTTTAAATAATTCACTTAGATAATCAGCACATTTGAGTTAAACTTAATTTAATCCTTATCAAATTTGCTAAAAAGAATGGCTTGAGCATGATATACAAAAAGTTTTAAGAAAATAGAACCCACATCCAACCAACCAACATCGTGGCCAGACATTTATTATAAAGACTAAAATCTTGTTAAATTCCCACAAATAGTTCTGTATTAAAGATTTCATAGGTCCCACGGCCCACCCAGGCAAACCCCCGAAAGTTAGGAAACCAGAATAAAATAGGATGAATGTATAACTCAATAACAAATAGAATTAACAAAACATTCATGTTAGTCATGCTACTGATTGACGCAACAGATCCAAGTGATGTGCGTGTCTTTTGGTCAATTACAAGCTTTTATATCTTTGTCCTGTCTCCGTAAGTATTTTCTATTTTAATTAATATTTTGATATATATGTTAATACCAAGCTCACAATTTCTAGTATCTAAAGATATTAATGATTCAACCATATATGTTTTCAACTATATGATATATGAAATAACACAAAAAGAAAGTTTCCAAGTAAAATGTAATTAAAACAACACTATTGTAGTTGCATCCAAATAGATTAGTCTATATATAAGTATATATAATAAAAGACTCACTAATATTGTTAATTAATCATAGATCCTAAAACGTTTCAAATAATTCTATTCTAATTCAATCCAATATATAAACACAAACACTACAAACAGTATCATAACACCATAATAAAACACTGAAAACACAGGACACAGGCGCAGTCGCCATAAAAAAGGTTATGGGGCAATCGCTAATGCTACGACTGACGTGTGGTACATTAATGAACTAGCGTCTCACCGCTGTAAAGAGCCTGATCCCAAACTCGTCAATGTTGTTTACATTTCTATTTTTACATTTGCACTTCAAACAATGTCATCCGCTCGCTGCGGGGCGCAACCAACAAAAACTATCCCAATGTAACCCAAAGCATGCCAAAAAACCAAATATATTATATTTGCAAAAAACTATCCAATCCAATAAAAAAAAACTTGCAAAGACCGGGCGTCGAACCAATTGCTTCGCCTTC
>MU185437.1:0-44066 GCA_016904865.1 Pissodes strobi | reverse complement strand
TCTAAAAAACGTTTATTGAGTATTGGCCAATCGACAGAAAAAAAAAGGAAATCGATAATAATATTTTTTCTTAAATAATAATCTTTCGTTTTTTAGAAATTGTTAAATTTATCAAATCCTGATGGTAGCAAGACCATTAGAGATGGAGTAAAATTAATTTCACATTCCTATCTTAACTTTTCAAGAGCTATCTGACGGTACTAATTAGCAGGTGGTACCATGGGTACAAAATCTGGTACATCGGTAGGTACCACTGGCAGGTGGTACCATGGGTACCAAATCTGGTACCACGGTAGGTACCATTGGCAGGTAGTACCATGGGTACCAAATCTGGTACCTCTGTAGGTACCATCAGTTAACATCATCAGATAGCTCTTGGAAAGTTAAGATAGGAATGTGGAATTAAATTTACTCCATCTTTAATGGTCTTCCTGCTACCAATGTGAAAAGAAGCCGCAGTACCGATTTTCAACTGTTTATAGCTGTGAAACTACTAACTCTAGAGGTATAACATCATACATCAAATTTAATATGCTTAGAATTTTAAGTAGAATCCAAAAATGTAATAAAATATGGGTAGTTTCATTTAAAAAAGTGTAACTTTCTTTGACCACCCTGTATATAAAAAAGTAAAGATTAAAAAAATACAAAAAAGTAAAGATAGTTTTACTAGGAACAACTTTTGTTTTTAATTTTTTTTGCAACCATCGTAGTCTTCGAGATAAGGTATAGGCCCGTCTTAAACGGGCCACCCTGTACATAGTCATCTTCCTCAAAATGTTTTGAGCAAATACGTGCAGAAGTCTTTATATTTATCCTTACGAAAACACAGGTGAACCCATTTACTACACATACTTTGTCTTTGTGAAAAGTAAAACACCTTATATTCCTATCAAAGTTTTTGCCTTGGTTATCCAGCTTACATCCGTCCACAGCACACACCTCATAATTAAACGTTTTTTAATTAAAAATACCAACAAACATCGTCTAAGGAACAGTAACGCCAACAAAATTTAAATCTAAAACATACGAATCTCAAATGCAAAGCACACGTTCGTTCATGTTGTAAATGCCGGCCGACGCGCTGCGCCAAACAAAGCTCGCAATGACGTCACAGACGAATCGTCGCCTGCGCGATATCATACCTTACGTTTATTGTATCATGGGTGAAAAGTAACCAAAGTACCGATTTTTAACTGTTTATAGCTGTGAAAGTACCTACTAACTCTAGAGGTATAACATCATACATCAAATATGCTTAGAATTTTAAATAGAATAAAATATAGGGTGTTTCATTGAAAAAAATATAACTTTGTTTGATCACCCTGTATATAAAAAAGTGTCGATTAAAAAATATAAAAAAATAAACATTATTTTACTAGGAACAACTTTTGTACTTAATTTTTTTTGCAACCCCCATCGTTTTCGAGTTAAGTTATAGGCCCCTCTTAAACGTGCCACCCTGTACAATAATTGTTTTTTCTACAGCCGTGCGCAAAATAACTAATTAGTAATTTCAAATGAAATCGCAAAATCGACGAACGCCGCGGCATCCTTATTTTATGCTCTAAAGGGAAAAGAATATTCTCACTTTTTCCGTCGAGTGTGCTATGGATAGTGACGCCAACCAAAAGTATAAATAAATGACAGTCGTGCATTTGTTACAATCATATACTTAAAAAGAAATATACTGCTAAACCGTCATTTGGACAATGAGTGGAAAATGAAGTCAACACTAAAAGAGGGGAATATCAATTTTGCATAAGTCTATCTTTGTCATTCAGGAAGTTGTTTGTGCGCACGCTCTGTACGGAACGTTCTTATTGGTCCGTTTGTCGCGCATTAAACTGGCCGAGGCCGACCCCGACCACGGCCACCTATACAAGGCCATGAAGCAGCAAATCTTGCCCTTCTACTACCTAGTGCTTCCCTTTAATCTTAAAATAAGACAATATGGTAAAACTGGACACAAGTTTATTAATTATAAAAATAAATATGAGAAATATAGACATGAAATAAAAATCATATCAAAGATAGGGATAAATTAAAGTTACGAGTAGTAGATGAACGGAATATCTGAATAACATAATTGCTTTGTATTATGCTTGTTGGCTTATAATTTCCATTTTTGATAATATGTATGTATTAATAATATAAACTATGTGATTAGTTAATAACAAATGTGATTACAGTTAAATGAAATATGTAGCCCAAGATCAAAGCAGTTGCAAAAGGCAGTATTTTACGTATAAGTATTCAAGTAGATTTCTCAGAGTAAAACGAGTCACAAAAAATAAAAGGTATATATAGTGTATGGTTTATTTAGTTAGTTCACCTATTCAGTACGTACTCAAGCACAATCTTTTTAAGTAGCAATAACAGAATACATGATAAAATAAAATGATTAATTAGCTTAAGTCATGTTAAGTAAAACAAATATCACATATAAAAATACAAAAAGCAGTGATTTTTCTATGTTGTATAAGTACTGTGAATAAAATGCAAAGCAGTCGTATGAACCAATAAGTATTGCAACAATAAAAGCAAACCGAAGGTTTCGAAGCAGCTCAATTTTACTAGCTGTTCTAGACAGACACTGTTGAATTCTAATCTTCATGCAAGCCATTTTAGTAAAAATACAAGTGCTTATCTAATTAGTTCGTCACATGAACAAGATATACGGCTTTCCAAAGAAACGGGATGCCGCTTGTGCTTGGAGGGCAAAGAAACAATGGAGAATGTTTTATGCTATCTGGCAATGGAAAAAACTAGACAAACTCTCCACCCCCAGACAGCTATTCGATTACATGAAAGGGATTAAGCCTCTGGCCTAGTGAAATCTACAGATGTGAGCCACAACAGACCAAGGGTTGCCCAAATACACATACAATTACAAAATACAATAGCTACTAAAGTTACAGTTCTATAGTTGATGTTATATCATCTTCATTTTTATTGTCAATCAAAAATATTTTGGCTTCATGAAGCACTTTATCTAAAGTACTTAATATACTCAACCCGCACGTACTGATAGTTTTATATCAGACTTGTCCGAACACAATGTTTTTTTAATGAACAAATTTCCCACAAACACTTCAAGTCTTCTGACCTGACAGAAACACAGACATTTGCACACTTGGGTACCCTTCAGCTGGTTCATTTAAATAGAAAAAGGACAAGTTTCCTTTTCCTTTCAACTATCCATCCTCGAGTTCATTAATCTTGATATCACCTTCATGTAGCGCAGTAAAAGATATTGCTTCATTTCGTTGTAAGTAGTTGCTCTATCCAAACTTTCAGCAATAGTCGAGGCAATAGCCCCTTTCCATTTCTCAACATTCAATCTGAACTTTCTGCGTTTAGTGTGGACATTCTCTTCATCATCTTTACTTAAATATGAAGGACATCTAGGTAGCTTACATGGAATCTCCCACAAGAAACCGTTTCGAAATATAATTATAATATCTACACGTTATAAAATAATTGAAAAAACTGACTGAAAAATATTAATGTAAACAAATAAATCGACCATCAATTTGGTTGTCGTATAGGTGGCCGTGCCCCGACCCGTGTTCCGTTTATCGATCCATCTGTGTTTTATTGTGTCGTGTGATTCGTATCGTATCTTGTGCACATTAAATTGTAATTTCAATTTAAAACTGTTTTTAGACATTTTTAGTCTTTGTGCTTTGAAAATAAACAGCAAATAAGCATATCCGCTTTAAAAAATAACCTCTGCAAGCGGCAATAATTTAAATCCAATAAACTACCGCCAATCAGGGGGATAACTTTATTGGCTGTTACATATATTTTCAACTAATCACAGAGCGTTTCTAACGATTGCGCAGTATGAACTTACTGAATGACAAAGACCGACTTATGCGAGTTTTAAATAGCTCCGTCTTTTAGTTGTGGCTTCAATTTTTGGTTTGGATTAGCGATATATTAGTTTATATATATATGGTTACAATTGATGCTGACACTCCTGCTCTAAATATGCCCGAATATAATATGCGAAAAATGACATGTCATTTGCAAATTTCAGAATAAGTAGAGAGGAAAATGTGCATTTAATTTAAAAAAATGCGGCTATAGAAAAAGTTCTGTGTATTTTTTGAGCGGGAAGTAAGATTGCCATTTTCGAAAGGATAACGCGCTCCGCGGTAATATTCTTTCTCAAGCGGCAATCCGTTACTTTACACTCTAAAAACACAAATAACTACTAAAACAATTAATTTGTTTAAGGTAATTTGTAACATAATCTTCATTTAAGGATAAACAATATCATAGTAAGAAGTATTACATTCAAAATTAATTACATTCCAGTAAAAACAGCTATGCTTACATTAATGAAATATATTTCTAGGCTACAATAGCACATCATTTTTAAGATGCTTGTCAACAAAACTTACCTAATGGCATCTTTGGGAAATCTAAAAAAACTTATTTTCTTGTTAGATTCATAACTTTTCGCACTGCAGTTTTTAGCGGCACAAACGTGTCCACCTCGCGGTTTATCCATTTCTATTATATACAAGCACAGATAGATATTATAAAATAAGTAGTTTGTTCAAGAACGTATGTACACTGTTAATTACTATAACTAGAAAATATATATACCTAAACTGAAACTACGACACTGGTTAACACAAACAACTCCTCTGACACGACCACGAGCGACGAGCCAGCACTGTCGAATTTGATAGATTTTAACCCAGAATGGCGGCCTGCGCGAGGAAATGCGCATATCGTTCAAATGTTAAGAGTTGGATAGCTGATTGTTTGGTAAGCTGTGGTTTAGAGAAACATCATTGGCGTCCACGAAATTCACAAGTGTAGAACGGTGCCGTCAAATTTTGTCTTCATCTCTTCATCATATAAATTGTACAATAACTTGGACCTTTAAGGTACAGATAGACATGCTACTAAGTAGCACGAAAGCATACTATTATTGAGCAATTGCTACCTAGTGGCAAGTGTGTCGAAAGCATTGCTAGTATCGAGCATGCTTAAACGAGCATGCTCACAAATCGAACAACGGTCGATTTTTGAGCGTGCTACCTGTGGCGGGGGTGAAAGGGGAATTGCTCATAAGCAAGTGTGGAATGTGTTGCTAATGAGCATGCTAGTATCGATCACGGCCAATGTCAACCATCAGTCATTCGTGGCAGGTGTGCGTCTGCGACTTCACATCATAATGTCTCGCTGGGGAGATGAAACATCATTAAGATTTGTAAGTCTTTATCGCAGTTACGAATGCCTTTGGAACCCACGGTTACCACTGTACAAAAACCATATAGCAAGAAATAATGCTTTTCATGTCACTACACTGACGTGAGTCTGCTAGTAAATGACATATGTCTATTGGAGTGTTTGCTTTGAGCATGATTATTCAGGAGCATGCTTAAAAGGAGCATGCTGATCTCAAGCAAATGTATCAGTTAGAAACGCATGCTCGTTTTAAGCATGCTCATAGGCATGCTTTTTTACTAGCATGTCTAACTGCACCTTTAGTCACTCCTCTTTATAGACACAAGATGTTTTTTATTCATGTCTAGGGAATGCATCATAACTTTGAGCCATCAATTGTTTTCATGTACTTCGCGATACATATACCACGGCATAATAAACAATTATGCCGTGCATATACTATACAATCGTCCAACAACCCGTAACCAGTTATCCATGATACAATAACCTTAAACCTTATTGTATCATGCCAATTGTCTGTATGTGCTCTGGTGGTCTAGAGGTGTGCATGGTTGTTGGTTTTTACTTCGTCGACTCGGGTCCAAACCACGTCGGTTTTTTGTATTTTTTTTAAGGTTATATTTCTAAACAGTTTTTTCTTGATTTTGGGTATGTCTTAGGATAGCACCTGGTTAGTTTCCTTTTCTTGAGCATGAGCCCCCGTAGCGAGCGGAGGGCCATGCGAAAAGTGAATTTAGGCAACCCCATATATGTTACACATATATCGGCAAATGGGCAACCCACATTATTATGCTCAGAGTTATGGTGCAGCCCTAGTTTTGTGTTATAGACAGTGACACTAGACACATCAGAAGTGTTTTATCTTAACTTCCTATACATTTTGAGCATTATTATCATGTCTTCAAAACACTTGACAAAGGGTAATAATTTAAATAATGAAGTAAGTATATCTTCGTATTAATTATCGAAATTTTTATTTTAGGATCTGTTGAACCTCCACGAAAAGAAGGTCTCTTGCGCCTCTATTCAATGGAGTTCTGCCCTTATGCGCACAGAGCTAGACTGGTTCTCAAAGCTAAAGAAATTCCCCATGATATAGTTAATATTAATCTAATACAGAAACCAGAATGGTATTTAACCATACATCCAGAAGGTATATTGATTCTGGAAAAGTTCATGATCCACATAATTTTGCACTTTTCTTTGGTTTGTCTGAAAGTTTACTTAGATAGAATGGTGGTTCATACACTTTTTCTTTAACAAAAATTACAAATTGTCCAAAAAATATTTTTTTTCTTGAATTTGGGTACACCTTGGGTCGGTTTTGGTTAGTTCCTGTTGCTTGAGCCCCTAGCACGAGCGGAGGGCCATGCATGAAGTGAAATATAATTCAAATGGTTTATTTCCATCGACATGATAAAACAATGTATAGGAATTGTCAATTAAAAAATACAAAGTACAAATAGTGTAAAATTACTAAAATATAAAAAGAAACTAAATCTAGTCAAAGTTACAGTTAAAAAACTCTGTCAATGAGTAAAATGGACAGTCAGTTAACATGGTCTTACAGGTCTTCTTAAAAATTGACAAAGTCTTAGCACTCCTGATTCTACATGGTAGATGATTAAAAATTTGAAGAGAAGTCATTTCTGAACCATCCTGTACCTGTGACAATCGTGTAAAGGGGATATATAATTTATCTGCATTTCGGGTTTTATAAAAATTGATATCTCATGTGGTTCGAAAGATTTTTATATATTTGACATGCACACTGCAGGATATGCATGTTTATTATAGTTAGGATTTTCTCCTTTTTAAAAGTTGCATGGCATGTTTCTCTGAAGGAAAGTCTAAACATGGTACATATGATGCGCTTTTGACTTATTAGTACTCTCTCAATGCTGCAAGAATTACCCCAAGCTAACAAGGCATAAGATAGAGTAGAATGCACTGAGGCATAATAAAAGCTTTTAAGTGTATACATATCCACATAGTCCCGAAGCTGCAAGTTGGCATAATTGCTGCGTGACAACCTATTGCACACAGATTCCACCTGAGGATCCCATGACAAATGTCGATCAAGCACAATCCCCAAAAACTTGGCAGAGTCCTGTTGGATGAGGCTGCTTGAGGACCCCTCCCTGAGGAGTAAGCACCTGTCCTGAACAGCTCGAACTGGTGTGAAAACAAGGAAGTTGGTTTTCAAACTATTCAGACAAAGACCATTTTGCTGGCACCAGCCCGCAATATCAGCTACACACTTGGTGGCTTTGAAATGGAGAGTCTGATTGTTAGTACCCAAGACGACTGCTGATGTATCATCTGCAAAAAGTGTTATATAGCTGTCATTAATTAGGAAAGGTAAGTCATTAATAAAAAGTAAAAACAAAATGGGCCCAAGAACACTTCCCTGTGGAACCCCAGTGACCACAGCTGCCCAATCAGACACCGCCACCTGACCACTAACTTCCAATTTAACAGCCTGGGTTCTAGGTTAGTAGTATGATAAAAAAAAATTATAAATAAAATATGCACAAATCAAATATGTGTTGGCAACCCATTGCTAAAATTTCCTTATTGTCACGTCACACCCGGGAAAGTAGTAGTGAATGTTCGCCGTTCTACGTCAATTAACGTCAAAACTTACACTTTGGGGGCTTTTTTCAGGTCAAATGCGGGGGATCGGCAGATTTTTTCTCTTAAACTACTCTATAAGACACCCCCTTTCTAGTAAAAAAAAAGAAAACTGCAAAATTCCGTGGGTTGTGAACTTTACCAGACCCTATTACAAATGATTACATACTAAATAACAACCTGTAAGCAAATACAACCTACAATAAATCTATAACAGATTCAAAAGTTGCCTAGGTACGTTATAAATATCACATTCATTAAGAGATTTGAGGAACCAAGTGTAAGTGGCAGAAAAGTCAATATTGTCAGAGATATCGTCAGCCAGCCCAGCCTGGTCGAAAGACAACTAAGAGTTCATTAATTTTATTTATTTTCATGACCAACAATGAGGAAATTTAATGTTCAAGCATGGCGCGCTGTCGTCACAGAGAACACTGTATTTGAACGTGTTACCCTAGCAGGAATGTGAAAATCAATACATTCAAGCAACGCAGAGCATTTTACATTAAAATTTGTGATTTTAAACAACAGTTTTAGATCCTTCAGCTTACGCCTTACAAATAATGCATTCACTCAGCAATTCATTACAATTACAATCAGATCCTGATTAAAATTATATATATCTTACCAACTTATGTTTAATTTGCTCTATCTTATTGTATATAATATATTCACCAGACGGTTGAGGCGTACTTCAAAAAATACAGTCTGATTTTTTTTATTTTAAAATTAAATAGAGTGCCGTATTAGGACAAAAATGTCATTAATGGATAGGTTTTAAAAGTATTAAGTAAGTAGAATTAATTATCATTTTAGGCAAAGTGCCAGCCTTGCTTGATGGTGAGAAAGTAATTGTCGAAAGTCTAGACATCTGCGACTACTTAGATGAAAAATACCCTCAGAATCCTTTATACCCAGCAGAGCCCGCATCCAAACAAAAGGACAAAGAAATTATTCAGAAAATTGGGCCGGCAACAACTGTATTTGCAAAGTGTCTGTTTAACATTGAAGAAAAATCTTTAGAAGAGTGGGTCAAAGAGTTACTTGGATCTCTGCAGCCACTCGAAGATGAATTGTCTGCCAGAGGCACTACATTTTTCGGAGGTGACAAGCCAAAGATGGTAATACAAAAACTGATTAACTTTAACTATGAATCTATATAAATTATTATAATAGGATGCTACAGCAAATGTTTGGGGTCTCATACAGGAAGAACACTGTTTATTGGCTTGTATAATAAATACAAGGTCGATGATATGTCTGACAACAGTCAATTATTTCAAAAATGATTAGAGATAGCAAAAAAAAATGGATATTAGACAGAGGTGATTAAGAAGTCACGGCGAAGTAGTTGTATTTGTCAAGTAACAACCCCTATATTTTACTCGCCAAGTTTTAGATATATGAAGTCTGAGTTGTTAAATTGAAAATCAACTCATAGTTTGCTTTAAAAATAAATAAATTTATTTGTTCATTTGACATTAAATAAATTGAAATTACATTAAAATATCCCATGCGTAGTCAGTATAGGTTTAGGTTACAGACTACTGGTGACAGCTGAATAGCTGTTACTGTTTTTGATCATTGCCTGCAATCTGTACTGATGATCACATGGGACATTTTAACCTGAAGAACTTATTGCCACTGACACAGATGCAAATTTATTTCCAAAGGGAACTATAATTTTTAGTTCAATTTAATAGTAGAGTATTCCCAATAATTCAAAAACGGTTAACGATAAGGTATGCGACATGAAATGCTTGTATTTGAAAAATAAAACTATCTCACCACGTTTTTTTGATCGTTTGTGTATAATATATATTATTTCCGTTTGATAGATTTATGAAGTAGTTAACCCTTGGCAGACATAAGTAGCTGATAACAGGGACAAGTGTTTAATTTGAACAAATAAACACTCATTTTATATGAGCTTACTCAACATGTACAATATTCTTGTAGATTGATTACATGATGTGGCCATGGGCAGAAAGAGCAGGCTGTATCGCCATTAAATTTGGAGCAAAACTTTCACTCGAAGATGGTCACATACCGTTGCTTCGCAAATGGAGAAAAACGATGCAAGAAGACCCAATTGCCTCTGAACTATACTACGGGCCAGAAATATTTTGGAAAGTGGCTCAATTTAAACTAAAAAATGTTGAACCGAACTACGATTCAGTTTTGTCTTCATAGATATTCCATAGATAGTGTCATCAGTGTAGACACATTGTTTATTAATTAAGTTTTTTTATTGCACATATTTTTATATTTATACAAATTTGTTATTTTTGCATAAACGTTTATAAATTGAATGCTTTCTAATAGAAATAAACATATTACTGGATTACAGAGCTTCTAATTAATACATTCTCATAATATAGTGATTACCCTAGCGGAAGACTCGCATCTCTTTCTATCTTATCTATCATGCATTGCTCGGAATTTTAAAGGTCTGCATTGAATCCAGAGCTGCTGAATCATTTGTGTTCCCCTTTTTTGGCTTAGTAATAACTGCTGAGACCGGACTAATATGATGAACAGGTAATTTAAATGTTACCTAGACTTTAATAACCTTGTGTCTGTAAAGGCAGGTTTACACTATGCGAGTACTATTCGCCTACAGAAAAGCGAAAGGTTGCCTCGCAAAATCTGGCATTACAATTCTGCAAACTGGGACGATATACGGGAGTTCTACTTAGATTTTCCTTGGCTCGACGTCTGTTTTGGCACTGACGACCCGCCAGTCTGCTGCGAAGAGATTACGCAAGTCATTTCCTCTTGTTGATAGACGGCCGACATTCTAGCAGCATCATTGATGCTCGAAGTATGAGAGGAGCAGACAGCGACTCTGACCATATGTTAGTTAGGGCTAAACTAAGAACGAGGCTGTCTACACAAGCAAAGGAGAAACACACAAAGATCGAGAGATGGAATTCGGATGGGCTGCAGGATTTGTAAGTTGAGGCACGGTACCACCTAGCAATCAGTAACAAATTTCAAGCACTGGAAGAAATGGAGACCACAGAGGTAGAGCATGAATGGCAAGCAGCATGGAGGCGGCAGAAGAATATGTGGGGAGAAAGAACAAGAGCACGAGTAGAAAGTTATATGACATGGAATGTGAGGACATATTAAACCAAGCGAATGGAATATCTATCGAACCCAACAGACCAAACTAAGGAAGATTTTAGTACGAAGAGAGTGGAAGCAAGAAGAACCTTAAGAGTAAAGAAAATAACATACCTAAACAAAGGGATTGAGAGGATTGAAATAGAGAGCAGGCAGAACCAGTGCAGAAAGTTTTACAAATAGTTGAAACTACAGAGAAGAAGAACAAACATGGAAACAGTTGGTTTTGTGAAAAAGGAAACGGGAGAGTTACAGCGGACCAAGACATCATCAGAAGATGGAAAGAATATTTTGAAAATTTGCTTAATACACGCAACGAAAAAAATGAAGAAGTGGCGGAACATTAAACAGCGGAAATAAAAATCAATATCTATAATAATAATCGAAGATGTCACAGAAGCAATAAAAGCGCTGAAACTCCAGGAAGTGATGGCATTGAAGCGGAACTAATAAAAATGGGTGGGCCTGAACTAGGTACATGCCAAAATACACCAAATTAAAAAATGATTTGGGAACAAGAGAAGATGCCGGCTGAGTGGAGCGGGAGCATGATTATCCCAGTGCATAAAAAAGGAGATAAAGAATCATGTAAAAATTATAGAGGTAGAGGTATTTCACTAATCAATGTTCGGTAAAAAAAATAGTATCCATTGTAGTATTGAAAAGATTAACACCATTCACAGAAGAAATACTGGGTGACTACCAATGCGGCTTTAGACCTGGTAGATCAACCATTGATCAGATATTCACCATCAGACAGATACTCGAGAAATATTGGGAGTTTAACCAAGATGTGCACCAGATTTTCGCAGATTTTCAGCAGGCCTATGATTCCATCAACCGGAAAGTGCTATGGTCAACAATGACCGAAATGGGTATCCCAAAGAGATTGGTGTCAATGACGCAGATGTGCGTCAGCAACTCTTACGCACAAGTACGTGTAGGATGTTACAGCTTAGAAACATTTAATATTAATTCCGGCTTAAGACCCCTGTCTTAAACCCACTATCCCCACTGCTATTCAACCTAGCTTTAGAATATTCATTGCGAAAAGTTGAAGCAGACTTGATCACAAGGCATTTCGGCACGAGGATCGAAGATTTTTCTAGCATTCGCTGACGACGTTGATACAATAGCTCAGTCAACGCGAGATGTATGTGGAATTTTCTGCCGTTTCGACGAAGCTGCACTGCAAATGAGCCTCAAAGTCAACGAGGACAAGACTAACTGTATGGTAATGTCAAGAAATGCCAGAAATAGGGTCAGGCAGAATGTCTATATTAACGACCACAACTTTGAAGTTGTAAAGGAATTGAAGTACCTGGGAGCGATAATTACCCAGGATAACCGTGTTGAGAAAGATGTGGCAGCCAGAATAGTCGCGGCAAACAGGACCTTTTACTCCATCCAGCACTTAATAAAATCTAAGCTTCTCTCCAGGAATACTAACATTCGCATATACAAAACCATAATCCGTCCTGTGGTGACACATGGAAGCGAGACTCTTAACCAAAAAGAAATGAATAAACTGCTGGTATGGGAACGTAAGATTATACCCGCCATTTACGGCCCTTGTAAGGATGCTAACACGCAAGAATGGAGGCGTCGACATAATCATCAACTCCAAAAACTATTTGGGAAAGAGCCTTACTAGGCATATAAAGGCTTAGATGGGCAGGTCATGTAATAAGGAGCGATGACCAGCGCCTTGTAAACACAGCTTTTTGAGAGAAACCGGTTGGCAGAAGACCCAGTGGCACGCCCCAGAAATCGATGGAGGGACGCTATAACGGCGGATCTTAGGAAGATGGGCATTAGACTGTGGGAAATAGAGGCACAAGACCACCAAGGATGGAGGGCAATAGTGAATGCGGCCAAGACTCACGACGAGTTGTAGAGCTTAATAATAAGAAGAAGAATCTGTCGAAGCGAGAAATGAATGCAAACGTGTGATCGACGAAACTAAGAACAAACACAATCAAAGGATAGGAATAAACTTTTGCAATGCCCCAGTGGCTCCAGGAATTTCTGGTCAGTAGCAAAGGCAGTAAGTAATAACTTTACAAAAACGTCTCTCCCACCTTTGACAGACGAACGTGTCATCATGGCGACTCTAGCCAAGGGAAAAGCAAACATGCTCGCCAAAATGTTTTCTTCGAACTCTACCTTAGACGTTCCCTAAGACAAAGCTCTCCCCACCATAGCGATCATCAACACTACCATGGCGGCAGAAGTCAAGTTTCATCACCGTGATATTCGTAAAATCCTTAAAGGCAACAGGACCGGACGGAATACCTGCCATCGTGTTAAAGAATTGCACCAACGAACTAATACCCGTTTTTTTCCTGGCTTTTTTCTCGGTCCTAGCGAAAAGGGATTTACCCATCTTCTTGGAAAGTTGCTCGAGTGCAACCTGTTCCAAAAAGGCAAGAAAACCACGCCTTCAAAAACTATCGCTCAATTGCCTTGCTTCCAATAATCTCCAAAGTCATGGAATGTGTAGTCAATCAGCAACTACTCAAGTACCTCGAGAACAACAGAATAATTAGCGATCATCAATGCGGCTTTCGCAAAGAGAGATCGACAGGAGATATATTGGCCTATGTCACTCATACCCTACTCCATGGCAATTGAGAGCTACGGAGTCTCGAGTGATTACGTTGGATATATCGAAGGCATTCGACAGAGTTTGGCATGACAGACTGCTCAACAAAATGCCGTTCTTCGGACTGCCAGCCTCTCTCTACAACTGGCTTGCCAGTTTCTTCAAGAACCCATCTCTGCACGTTGCAGTTGATGGACACATTCATCATTAACGCGGGCGTGCCTCAGGGCGAAATACTTGCACCAACTCTGTTCCTCATCTATACTATATTAATGGCCTGCTGACCGAAACGAATAATCCTGTTTACAGTTTTGCAGATGACAGTACTCTTGTCTCCCAATTGAGATCAGAAAATCCCTTATCAGCGACTGAGACTTATCACCGCAGACAAAAGCAGATTACAGCAATTAATCAAGACCTGGAGAAAGTTCAAACTTGGGGCGACAGAAATTTGGTCCAGTTCAATGCAGCACAGACCCAAGTAGCTACGTTTACCAAGAGGACCAATACGGCGCGTTATGGCAGGATCGACCATTCCTTGACCCTCGTCATAGATGAATATAGCTAATTAGCTATATTCATCTATGCCCTCGTCAATCGGACTACTGACTGTCTCGCAACAGCAACGTGTAATCTACTAAAGAAACATCACCCTGTCCTAAATTTGAACTTGGAGATTGTTATATAAACATTAAAGACAAACTATAAACAACGCGAGCAATCAACGGGAGCGACTTTCAACCTTAAGCAAGCAATGGTCAACAGTTTTTATTATATAAATACGCTACCGAACCTTCAGTTCTTGAGTTAAGTGAAATATTAGTGAATTATGTATGCAAACTAAATAGGTGAAGCAAATGTGAAGATATAAACTGCTCTTCAAAAGTTAAGGATAGCTTGAATTTCACGTAAAGTTTAAAGGATGATTTCTCACATAAAAATTAAATAAATTGGAAATGTATACTAGCGACTTAAAGGCGATACTTTCAGCTTTAAGTTGTCATGTCAGGTCAGGCCAATGATGACATTACGGATTAGATACAGGGTGACAAGTGAAGGAGAGCTGAAGGAACGAATTTATGATGTTCTGTAACTTTTTTAGAAATAACTGCAGATTTTTTATGATGGTAGTTTTAGAATGCCTGTGTCAATATCTCGGAACGGTTTTTGAATTTTTTTCAAATTATAATTTTTTTACAAACTTATGTAGATTTTGTGGAAACTTGTATTTTCTAATTTCAATATTCTAATTGGCCATATTATTGACTTAAATTGGGCAGAAATGCATGATTGCATATCATTGATGGTGTGCCGTAATTTAATTTAATTTAAGTATACAGAGTAACTCGCGTGGTTGGTATAAAGTCATTGGAAATTTTTTCTTATGGTACATCCTGTTTTTTTTTATTTTTAAATTCTAAAAATTCTAGACATATCTCATTTAGCATACCCTATACCTAAATTCATTTGTTTTCGAAATATCGACGTTTGAAAAGTGACATTTTAGTCACTCTAAACCCCTCTAGAATCTAAACGGTTTGACTTAGAGTGAAATGCCTTTCACATTCCTGTCTTAGTTTTTAATAAGCTATATACATTAACTTCCCAGTAAACCGGAAGTACGAATTTTTCCGGATAATTTGTGAATATGACACAATCCAAACTAACATTTTTCGGCTATGATGCAAAAAATGAAAATCAATAATTATGAAAAACAAATTTTATTGCAATGAAAACACGAACTGAGACGCTAGTACAATGTGTAGCCTCCACGGGCCTCTATCACTGCCCTGCACCGCCTTGGCATGCTTTCAATCAAGTTATTGAAAACACGCTGATCTAAACCATTCCAAAGCTGTGGCAACTCTCTGAGTTTCGGGGGATGGTTGGTGGTTATCCAATGCTCTTTGTAGTTGATCCCATGCGTGCTCGATTACGTTGAGGTCAGGCGGGCGTGGTGGCAGTTGAAGGTGCTGAATATCATGGATGGCCAGCGCTGCCAATACTCGAGCGGCTCCATGGGGACGAGCATTATCATCAAGAAATTGGAAACCGTTACCAATTGCATGCTGAAAAACTGGCAGAAAATTGTTAATTACTTCATCCAGGTATATTTGAGAATTCATATTTCCAGGTAAAACCCTCAGCTGCGTCCTGTTATTGTAGCTAATTCCAGCCCAAACGGTTATTGTACCTTCACGGAAAGGACGTACTTCCTGCACTGATCGACGGTTTCTTGGCGTTAAGGGAAAAGCCCATACTCGCACCCGGCGACTATCTGAAAATCTTCCATAGCGAGACTCGTCAGTGAAAAGTACAGATTTCACTCTTCTACCCAATGAACTCGCTCCCTTGCCCAAGCCAGTCGACGCCGTCTATCGCCATAGTCAATGGAACTCTCCTCAACAAACGCCTAGATCTTAAGCCACTCTCATTGAGGCGCCTTCTCACCGTTGATAATGAAACCTGTAGCCTTGTGGCAGTTTGGAGTTGCTGTCTAAGTATGCCTGTTGACTAATCGAGATATGACACTTTGCGAAACATTAAAACAAGTAGCAACTTCTGTTTGATTCTGCCCAGCAGTAATCATTCGAATTGCCATATTAGATTGAGCAGCGCTTAACTTTCTCCTGGGCATAGTGACACTTAGAGAAATTAATTTGAAATTCCGAAACGTTTCCCATTGCTAGGTGACACAACCGAAAAATGTCACTTTTCAATATTTCGAAAACAATTGAATTTAGGTATAGAGTATGCTAAATCAGATATGTCTAAAATTTTAAGGAGAATTTAAAAATCCAAATAAAAACAGGATGTACCATAAGAAAAAAATTGCCAATGACTTTATACCAACCACGCGAGTTACCCTATATACTTAAATCAAATGACACGACACCCTAAATGAAGTGCAGTCATGCATTTCTGCCCAATTTGAGTCAATAATATGGCCAATTAGAGTATTAAAATTAGAAAATACAAGTTTCCAAAAAATCTACATAAGTTTGTACAAATATATAATTTGAAAAAAATTAAAAAACTGTTCCGAGATATTGACACAGGCATTCTAAAACTACCATCAAAAAAAATCTGCAATTGTTTCTAAACAAGTTACAGAACATCACAAATTCGTTCCCTTCGGCTCTCCTTCACTTGTCACCCTGTATCTAATCCGTAATGTCATCATTGGCCTGACCTGACATGACAACTTAAAGCTGAAAGTATCGCCTTTAAGTCGCTAGTATACATTTCTAATTTATTTATTTTTTATGAGAGAAATCCCCATTTAAACTTTACCTGAAATTCAAGCTATCCTTAACTTTTGAAGAGCAGTTTATATAGCAGAGCACAAGTGAATGGATCAGTTGCATAATTATCGTTATCGAGAAAAGCAGAAAAAACTGAGGTGCCATTAAAATTGTGTATTGAGAGTATATACAGGAGGAATATATGTGTATACGAGGAAGTATTATAAGGTAAAGTGTTCTCCGGCCTAAATAAGACTGCAACGATGGATTATCAAAAAGAGAACGTCACAGCAAAGATTTTAGGCATCGGAAAGTTGAGCGTAAGGACTGAAATAGCTAACTAACAGTAAGGAAGTTATGCAAAAATGTTGGTACCTACCGCAAAAGCTCAGATGAAATGTTTACATAAACAAGAAATGTTTATGTAAAGCATGAAGAATAAAGGAGAAGAAAGAAATGTTTATAAAGAATATAGAAGAAGCATAGATAGGTTGAAGAAATATAGAATATGTTTATGAGATTAGAAGAAGCATACATAATGAGGAAATATATAAGCAAAAGTTGTGTATGTAAAGCATACATAAGGTGAAATAATGGGGAAATGTATGAGCAAAATATGTTTATATAATGTGTGTTTAAAAGAGAGCATACGTGCATATATATAGTCCTATATTTTTTACATAAAGCTAGTCACAGATAGATAGCATAGCATAGATACATAGAATAACTAATAAATATCAAAAATAGATATGGAAAGTAAATATAAGAAACATAGAATAAAATAAATATATGGGAAAATGTATATATAAGCGATACCACGAAGAGAAAAGTGTATAGAAAAGCAGCGAGAAATTGTAAATAATGTATATATAACTTTACCTGGATAATATAGTGCATTAGCCGCAATCCAGGACCAGTCGGACTCATTCCACCCTACAGAGGACTCAGCCTAGCAGTGGTAGAAGATTCCCCATACTTCGACTACGGATGCCTAGAAAACAAGAAGTTTAAGAAATTTTAATACACTGAAGAAAGTTCAATAGCAATTAACAACAAGTTAAATAATCTAGTAGAATATTGAAAATTAACTCACCTTGGGGTATATTCCAGATCAAATCGAGCCAGCTCATATATGATTAAGTGTCTAAGATTGCCAATTTCTCGTGCCGATGTCATATTCCAGGTCAATGTGCAAGTCTGCAGGCACAAGTCGGCCAAAATATGGCACATTTCACAGTATAATTATCGCCACATACTCAATATTCATGATACTTATAATTATTGTCCAATAATTCAGAAAATTGCACCATGGACACCACCTACTGGATCGAAATCCAACCAGAGGGAAATCGTGACCAACAACCAATCAGTCATCATAAGATTCTTTACACAAATAGAGCACTATACAAATGTCGGCCTCTCCTATTGGTCGATCCTCATGGCCCTCCGCTCGCTACGGGCGCTCAAGAAAAGGACACTAACCAGGTGCTAACCCAAGACATACCCAAAATCAAGAAAACAACTGTTTAGAAACATAATCTTAAAAGAAAATAAAAAAAGCAACGGGGGTTTGAACCCAGGCCGTCCAGGTGATACTCAGCTATCTAAACCTCGAGAGCTCTTGACAGAAATTGATTACATCACGAAGACATATTGTAATACGAGATGGATCGACCAATAGCAGAGGTCGATTTTTACATAGTGCACTATTTGTGTAAAGGATCTTAATACGCTCAGTCACCCAAACGACAGCCACCAAGGAACCTGTAAGAAAAGATTGCGTATCCGATCACCATCTATCACCCACAAAGCCAAACAGCTAAAGAGTAACGTATAGTTTTCTTTTAATAAGTAAAGCATTTTATAATAATCGGACTGTAATTTGAATATCATTATTAAATCAAAGGCAGAAATATATAATCCTTAGAGCCATTTGATATGGAGAGTTGCAAAGAATGCAAAGATATTTCATTTCCATCAACAAAGTCAGCATGTTGAAGTAGGTCAGCGAGCTTAAATAAGTCGACTAAGAGACTATAAAAAGTCAGCAAATTTCAAGTCAATACGTAAAACTGAGTCAGATAAAATGCTATATTAATATTAAAAATATTAAGTATTATTTGAATATACAGGGCCGTATGCAAGTGAGAAAATGTTAGATGTACAAAATGATTTAATAGGATATAATTATCAACATTTTTTAAGTAAGTTCTTTAAACTATTTGGCAGAACTGTAAATATTACAGAGACAATTTATAAAATGACGATATTATGAATATGATAAAGGTGATAATCCAAAGATCAACTTTCGTGGGGTGGACGCATCCCATGCAGGCTGAATTAGTCAATGCAAGCAAGATATCATTACAATACAAATATCAGTAAGTATTTTATAGAGTTGATAAATTGTGTCTAAACTTGGATTGACCAGTAGGCGTCTATTGGCCAGTCAACGGTAAAGTATAGACATTTTAAATATGCAAAATTTATGCTCGGTTAATCTAGAATTAGAGTTATAAGAGTTCTAAGACAATTTGTAAAAATAGGTTTCTTTTTGTTACATGTACCAAGCACCAGTGGATGTTCATACTAGTCTCTCCAGCAGGCTCTCACTTATGATACCCTCAAACAGTTTAATGGTATATAAATGTTAAGACATATAGACTGCAGTGGAGGCTAGAGGGAGTTACTAAGGATCAGCCTGGATCCAGAAAGTATCAAGACCACTGATGGAATTTTATAATGTATAACTTGTAATATTACATAGTATTATGCGACGTTTTTTTGAATTGAGGTCTTTCTTTTTGAGCGATAGAGGTCGTATTAATGTTGGGAACCAACATTTTAGAGGGCGGGGAAACGTGTAATCTACTAAATTGCATAAGCTACTAAAGAAACATCACCCTGTCCTAAGTTTGAACTTGAACTTGGAGATTGTTATATAAACATTAAACACAAACTGTAAACAACGCGAGCAATCAACGGGAGCGACTTTCAACTTTAAGCAAGCAATGGTTAGCAGTTTTTGTTATATAAATACGCTACCGAACCTTCAGTTCTTCAGACTTTGTTCTCACCACAACCAGCTCCCAGGTTAGCTATACAGCTGCCTCCGGGTTCTATCCGCTCCTAAATTTAGCTATACAGCTGCTTTAGGTTCTACTCCTTTATTCCTTACCAAACCTGGTACCGGTTAGTCATTTGACGACTGCTAGGACTAGGGGTTTCACAACCACCGTATGTCAGAGTTCTGAGAAAGACAAGTGTTTAAATAGTCAGTTAAAAAGTTTAGTGAAATATTTTAGTGCTCTTAAATAAAACCCAACTCTTAAAAAAAACTATAATTATAAGACAGTGAACAAAGACCTATAAACAATACCTCAACTCGAGAAAACATGCGCACCTTAGTAATCGGGTATAATAGAATCTCACTTTTCTGACCAATAATCGTTGTTAAAGTTTTATCGTTAATACATTGTTATTGTTATAAACCAAACGTGCTTACTTTATCATCTCTTCTTACCCAACGTAACTCGGCCCGGTCTACCCCAGTTACCCCACGGCACGCTAAGCAAGGCGTGTCCTCACGAATAGAACATACAGTGGCAGATTAAGGGAAGCGTTAAGACTCCCGTCATTGTACTAATCGCGACGCGGCTCTTTTCTGAGAAGTTATTCTTTTAAAAACGCGACAACCGCCTAAACTATTCGTGACAATACGTCCTGGCATGACCACGTTGCAAACATCGCAAAATCAGCCTCCCAAAAGCTTGGTGCGCTATTTCGAACAAAAAACTGTATACACCGCAGCAAGCGCAAATAAGACCGTGCTTAGAATATTGCTCACACATCTGGGGTGCCGCACCAAAGCACACCCTAAAGCTGCTGTATTCCATTCCGAAGAGAGCTGTGCGTCTCGTCGCCGACCCGGAATCTGGATAGTCTGGAACACCGCAGACATGTGGCCGAGATGTCCCTGTTTCATACTTTCACGGCAGATGTTCTCAGGATTTGGCCCACCTCATCCCGCTCCTGGCAACGCTTGCCAGACGGTCACGACAGACGGCAGGAGCGCACCAGTTCGTCGAGCAACTGGCAACTCCTAGAAAATCGCTCTACAAGAACTCCTGTTTGATGCACTGCATCACTGTGGAACTCACTCCCAGGTCACCTGTTTGGGTTAGTTTGGGTTAGTTGCAATTAATTGCAACCTACAAAACTGTTCAAGAACCATGTCAATCAACATCTTCGCACACACACCGCTCGTCGAACGCCATAGGATCTCCCATTAGTGTATGTGCCTAGTGCATAGTCTTTCATGGATGGAGAAATGTGAAGAAATGTCTATCTGGGAATACTTCTGTTCCGTTTTTTTTTTACTCGTGAGTCTTGCAGACGTTTCTTCAAGGTCTCACATGGCATTATCAATACGGCAAACACCGTCAAGAAGACATTTACGCTGTTTGTAGGAAAATCTAGAAATATAGCAATAAAGAAAATACAATTTTTTTGATTTAACATGACCACAATGTACTACTCATGGAAGGGGTAATAAAAATATCCATTACATAATTATGTTTGTTTTAAAATATTACTTATACATTTATGACGAAGCTTAATCGAACAATAACCGTATAGTCTTTTCCGATTTTGACTTAATTTCTATATACAAAACTTACAAGTTAAATATGTCAAAAACAGAACGTTGCGTATCAATAGCGATAAATCCTGGCTCTTCAATTTACAATTGGGTTTTCTTTCAAACGCTTCATCTGAAATAGGTCCGAGTATCTTTAGCACTCGAGATCACCTCAGAACTCTAAAGATATGCTTTTAGCGTCCAGAGGTGTGGCGGTCTAAACGCTAAAACCAACGTATTATTGGCATTGCATATGGACTACTGTCCATTTTAAAGTCTGTCTACATCAATCCTTCCATTTCCTCCATAAACTGTTTGTATGCATCGTCTTTGGTATGCTGCCCTGCCGCCAATTGATTATTCAAGTTCATCTCTTTTTGTTTCAATTCTCTGACCAAACTCGTTACCGGTTTATTCTTCTTTTCTTCCCTCTTCACCCTTAAGGCGGAGGGCACGAATCGAGTGACATCGGCGCTGAGATTTCGGATTTGAGGCTTAGCTGAAATCGTTGCTCCTTGTTTTGTTGATTCGTTCCTGAAAAAAATTATAAAAATACTGTTTAACATTTTGCTTTAACTTAGATAATATATGTATGTTAAAGACCCGACGAAACTGACTAAATACTTGTCAATAATTATTCATTTAAATTCGTATATTCCAACATAGATGTCACACAAAGTATTTGCATGGGCTCCATTTATACAGTGTTTATAGAACGAGCGATTGCTTCAAAGTCCTAACTAGCAGCGAAACTGCAGTGTAAGCACAAAAACATACCTATTAATTAGTTGCGGAGCAGCAGATAACACGTTCGGCTTGGCCTGTGGGACAGGCAATGGAGCGGGTACTAAAGGTGGGGCCGGAATCCGTATCAGACGAGGCCCCATCACAGGCAACCTGATAGGCGGCAGGCCTGGCGGGGGACCGGGTGGCAGTAGGGGTCTGCCAGGAGGAGGTCCTTAAACGCCAAAAACATGATTATTAAAAATAGTACATACAACTTGCAGTTGAGTTAGTTGCTCTAAAAAGTCTAAATAAATTTTAACAATTTCTGAACAAAAAATAGCATATTATCTGTCCTAATATAGTACTCTTGATATTACACTAAATATATACTACTCGTCCTTGAAGGTTTTTGAAGGACAATTATTTTATAAATAGTACAAGCTGAATAAAAGTTATGAAATTTAAAAAATTAATCATGGGACATAATATTGAATATAAAGGATCGCTCAAGAAATCATGGTGACGAAATCTTTGAGATCATCTCGATGCACACATTTACTTTTTTGTAAAATAGGCTGGAGTTAAGAGACACATAACACGTTGTATACTTAACAAAATAAAATTAATCAAAATGAGTTTTGCCTTTTAAGGCAGCAAGCGAACACTTTTTATAAACTGCATTCGAAATTTAAGTTCTCATCGCATTTGTTAATTTTTATTCACTTACTGCACTTTACAAAGTACATTATAAGTACAAAAATTAACTAACTTAAAGAACGCTGTCCAAATTACTTCCGAACATTGCATATCTGGCATTAAAAATGACTTATGTGATTTTGTACGCTATTATATGTTTTACATTACATTATACAATGACCCACCCTCAAGTGTCGGAGAACCATATCCGACAAGTGAATAGTTACTGAATATATAAGTACTAACTATATGCATTGCGAACAGGACCTTACAAGTAATAGTCTTACCTGGTGGCAACCTAATTCCAGCTCCGGCAAAAATAAGAGGCGGCGGTAAGGAAGGCGGCGGATTCGATGGCGGCATCGAAGGCAAGGTGGGCACGGGCTCGTTTGTACCGGGCGGCATCAGCTGTTCCATTTGCGCGGCCAATTTCGACTGTTCCTGTTCCTTGCGCTGTTCCACTTTCTTCTGGACCGTTTCCATTTCTTTAATGAATTCGTCCACGTTTTGACCGGATAATGCAACCTATAATATGATTACACTTTTATTATCACCTTCTGAGACATCGAGCTAAATATGTATTTAGCCCGATAAACGGAAATACACTGGGGAGAGTTGTAAACAACTGTGTGAAGTGAGTTAGAGTAAATGGATACCACTTCGCACTTAGCACTAGAGCATTAATTACCATTTTTTGTTGAAGTGAAGTGGGTTTACTGACAGTATTTGCAGCAATCTGTGGAGGTGGTGGAACTGCAGGTTCGGATTCATCCGCCACAGCATCCTCTACTAAACGGTCTTCTTCAACGGTGACGTGCTTAAAGGAGAACTCTTCTATTTCCCCATCATCGTTAATATCTGGAGGTGGGCCGGGCGGACAACCAGGAGGTTCCCTAATTAAAACAAATAAACCTCAAACCCTAATTTATATTTTCTAACATTAAAAAATAAAAGTTTACTCGACAATTTACTTTCCTTTAACCTCCTATATCTAAGTTTGTTCACACTTAGTGTTACAAAAGATGTTAAAGAAATGAATGCTAAAGTGAGAGAAATTAAAGGGTTACCTATGAATGGGAAAAATGATTTGAAGTATTGGTTTATATTCGTCTCAAAAAGTAATCAATTCAAGATATTCTCACAATCCATTTTTGGTGTAAATTTAGCGAATGCATTTGCTCCTGATGTAAAACAATGGATCACATATACCACATACACTGAGCTATGTACTAAACTGTGTAGCCAAAATTGTTGCCGACATCACACCCATCTCTGAATAACTGTAATAATGATACTGGACAAAGAATTATAGACTTCATGCTTCAATACAACTGTTAAGATAATATTTATGAAAATTATATGTACAGTGATTAGGTATTGCTAAATAATTTGTACATCTACTGTTACATTGTCTAGAATATCTCGACTTTAAAAAAATATATATATATTTTGTAAAAAGGGCAAAGTTGAATATAAAAAAGTGATACCATTCTAATGTTCGAATATATTGGCCCTTAAATATAGGTTATTAGCTTAGAATATTATCGATCTGCTACCAATGTTAAAAAATACACACCCATTAGAGATTATTTTGTGCTTTCAATTAAATGGGAGATAATATTAACAGCTTGAATACAGTCCAAGCAAGGCTCATCATAACATTAACAAAAAATATTAAAGACCCTTAGAGAACCAATGCTCTAAGTTCTTACAGAGCTAATGAACTCATGTGCTAGTTGCATATTTGAAGGTATTCTAATGAAAAAGCCATGTTCATTTCTGGAGTAACATGGTTTACTTAGTTCAAAATTGGATACTGTTTCCTATTAAACGATATGAATTTACACTTTGTCTACAATTTCTTCAGTTCTGTTCCATTTACTCTACACCATGAAATCAAACAATCAATATCAATCTTCAATGAGTTGCAGTTGCTTGTGTTGGATATAGGATATTGTTAGGTTGCGAGTGACAAAAAGGAATCGACAATACTTAAAACTCTCATTCAAGTCATAATGAAAAGCGAACACAAGATAGGTCTCAAACAAGAACCCTGTGTATTCATGAGAAAATACAGATGTCTTCTGATACAGAGCTGTCAATCTTAATGACCTGCATTTGGCATTCAAGATAACTCTCAAACCAACTCAACAATAGATTATGAATGTGATACATTATCAAGGTCTTAAACCCAGTAACGTAAGAACTGATAAGGAAACTTTATTGTGCGACTATACTGCTTATTTGGGTCTATCTCAATACAATAGTATACTAAACGACCATCTTTCAATTCTTGATTTGTGTTTTGCAAATTTCAATATTGTCTCAATCAATAAATGTTTAGGACTAGTTAAGTGTGATTTGTACCATCCAGCTTTAGAAATAATTATTGAGTCTAAAAATACCAAATACTTAGAGTATTCAAATACTTACTTTTACGACTTTAATTCTGCTAACTTTAACTTAATAAATAATCACCTTTTATCCGTCAATTGGTCTGATATTATGGATGAAAACTTAGAAGTAACTGTAAGTAATTTTTATAGTGTTCTTTTTGACTGTTTTGATATGTATGTACCCATTAAACAGCACCATTCAAGCAACTTTCCATTATGGTTTTCACACGAATTAAAAGCTCTTATTATTAAAAAGAAGACTGCTCAGAAAACTTACTATCAGGCCTCCCAGCTGATTATTGTACTTTCGACTTATTGCGTAGGCAGTGCAAAACTTTGACAGATGAATGTTATAAAAGGTACATAACTGAAGCAGAATGTAGCATTAATGATAATCCTAAAACCTTTTGGAAATTTGTGCGTTCTCAGACCAACCATGGATCTATTCCTTCAGTGATGTCTCTTGATGCGGAAAGTGCATCAAATGGTATTGAAATAGCCAACTTATTTGCAGACTTTTTTGCATCAGTGTATAATCCAATCGATGTCTCAATACAAGACCAAAGCACTTACAAAAATTATGAATCTTCTCACATTTCCAAGGTCTCCTTGAACGCTGTTGATATTGAGAAATCGTTGAATGATTTAGACGTCACTGTGGGTCCGGGTCCTGATGGGGTTCCTAACAAGGTGCTCAAATACTGTTCATTTTCATTGTATCTTCCTTTATACCATATTTTTCAAAAATCTTTGAGCTCTGGCATCTTTCCTGAGGTCTGGAAATTGTCATATGTATGTCCTATCTTTAAATCTGGCTCAAAGAACGATGTCAAAAACTACAGACCAATTAGTATCTTATCAGCTATACCTAAACTGTTTGAACACTGTATTGAGACAATTTTAGCCGAGGTTTTTACCAATATTATTACAACCTTACAACATGGATTTATTTCGGGTCGTTCTGTAGATACTAATTTGTTTCTTTTCATTAATTATATAAATGAATGTTTTGCAAATGGCACAGAGGTACATGCAATTTACACAGACTTCAGTAAAGCTTTTGACAAAGTCAGTCATAAAATTCTATTAAATAAGCTTTCTCATTATGGTTTCATGGTTAGAGTCGTATTTATCTAATAGAAAACAGCAGGTGAAGTTAAATGGTTTTTTATCTAGAGTCATTGAGGCAACTTCTGGTGTGCCTCAGGGTTCGCATCTGGGTCCTCTCTTGTTTTGTCTATTTATTAATGACTTAATTGATTTAATAACATCCTTTATCCTGCTGTTTGCTGATGATTTGAAACTTTATCGTCAAATAAAATCTTTACAAGACCTAATTATATTACAAACTGATCTGAATACAATTTCCAATTGGTGTCTTAAAAACAACATGTATCTAAATGAGTCCAAGTGATATTTTATGCGCTTTAGCAGATTAATGGAACCAATACAGGCTCAATATATTGTCAATATTACCACTCTTTCTGAAGTATCTGTAGTCAAAGATCTTGGTGTTTACCTTGACACAAGGCTTACGTTTACGGATCACTTCGACAGTATCATTGGGAGGGCTAATAGAATGCTTGGATTCATCGAAAGAGGTAGTGGGGATTTTATGAATATACTTGCAGTCAAAACTTTGTACACTTCTTTGGTCCGATCACTGTTAGAATTCTCAAACATTGTTTGGTCACCATATTATCAGGTACATGCAAACCGCCTAGAGATGGTACAATACAAATTTATTAAATATTGTAAATACAAATTACTGTGTCAAGGTATTTTACTTAATGTTGAGCAAACTATGATATACCTTGATATTCCTGAGCTCAGCAAAAGAAGAGAATATTATGATGTCTGTTTTGCTTTTAATGTTCTTAATGGCTTCGTTAAAAGCCCTGAATGCTTGTCTTTATTTGGCCTTCATGTCCCAGCTCGACAGACTCGTAATCATTCTCTTCTTCATATACCCAACTGTCGTACATGGTATATGTTGTTTAGCCCAATAAATAGAATTTCAATGCACATAAATAAACATTGTGAACATATTGATGTTTTTGATACTAGTAAATATAGGTTTAAATCTTTAGTTCGTAAGAAAATCTTAGGATAAGAATTTTTGTGTAATACTTTAAAATGTTACTAACGTTTATAATAAATAAATAAATTTCCAATTTTTTAATAATAATGCGATAATTAACTCTATGGAATCCTTTCTGAATCAAATCATAATACACTGTGTCTACCTGTAAACCTGCATCAAGAGCAGTGGCCAAACATTTTGAAAAAAAGCTTCAATTTGCTTAGCAGGATCTACATGGGAAAAAAAATGCTGTAGAGCCAAGCTACTATTCCTGAATATATCATATGAAAGCCTTGTATCCAGCTTTTCAAAATCTTCACTGCACAACTCAATCTAGAAACGGATCCGTAATTACACAAACCATGTCGGCTTCCACCCTTGAATAAGGCCGTAACATTTACTGACTTTCACAAAGCCAGAAAGACCACACTACTTAAAGATAAGTTACAAATGTAAGTACGGGGGTGCTGCCAAGGTCAGACTACAGTTCTGAAGAAAGATTGGGTTTTGCACTATCCTTTACATCGACATGGATCTATATTGCAAACACAACATCAGGTCAGCAACATCACTGTGATGCTGGGCATAAGCCAACCCAAAAAAGTGACAAATAAATTGACCAACTTATATTTCATTTCTCCAGGATACACCACATCTCATTTTTAATCTGATATACCTATGACTATAAGGATTTTATTTGGAAGACATAGAGCGTGTGGTATTATAAATTTATTATAATCAGCATTAAATGGTATTTTGGAATCACGTCTTAATTACTTGTAATTAGTTTCATCAGAAGATAATTTAGGTTATTTGCATCATAGCAGATGCATCATTGATTTGTTTGTTTGTTTCTATTTGAATATGAATCCTATAAGTAGAATATCTGTAAAATATGTCCTCGGATATTTATAACTATACTTCTAACACTATGAAAACTTGAATGTACATTTTCAACCGAGAATCATAAATAGTCTTTTTATTTTACCTACCTCATTGACTGGCCCAAAGCCTGTAACTTAAGAGCTGTAGCAATAGAATAAATAGCAACTTCTGGTTTCCTTTCTGTTGTAGGAAGAGGAATAGTATTGGTAGCATTCTGCTGTGGTATTTGAGGCAAAGGAATCTCGTCTACAGTCACACTTTGGGCACTCTTGACCGATTCATAAAATGCCACTAACTGGGATCTTTTTGATTCATATTCTGATTGTCTCTTCTTCAGTTCTGACCACTTGTCAGGATCATCTTTATGATACATGCCCATAACGCGATCTAAAGTATCCCGTAACTTTTTTCTCTTATCTTTTAAGACTTTTTCATTTAGGGGAGATGGTTGATTTACATTGAATTCCATTTGGTCAATTTTCTCCATTTCCTCTAGTATCTGATGAGGATCTTTTCCTTTAAGTACTGCTGCTCTTACCATCTGCCTCTGCTTTTTATTCTTCTTGAGTTCTTGTTTTCTAGCTTCTTTTCCTGTAAATATTAATTTTGTTTGTGAAAGATAAATATTTTATATAGGTACATATTTGTTATTAAATATATAAAAAGGTTCTTACTTGCTTGATCAGTTGGATTCATATATTTCCCACTTTTAGTGGTATTAATTGATCTTCGCCCCATTTTTACTTGATATTATTTTTTTTAACTTTCTTTCCTTTCAATAAACCATAGATAAATATTTAACACTACACAACATTCAGAGAAAACCAATTTCCAATTTCAAATTGAATTGATTTAATTGAAATCGTTTTCTTGGTTATGTCATATATATTCTTCTTTTCTAATATGTTGCACGGCCCCAGCTCCAGAACTACTCGGCCATCAAATTTGTTCATTAAATTATGTAATTATTACGGAAAGCCACATTAAACAATGGGAGAGCTAAAGGGGTCCCCCCATAGATAAATATATATATATAAAAGGTCCCCCATAGTATTTATTTACCTACGGCCTGATTGCCCATTGCAAGAAGAATTTACTTCTATCACGTGTACTGTAGTCTGTAGTACTGTGTTACACGTTACCCGTTACACGCGACTTTTTTGAAGTGAATACTTCTTTGGCTGCATGAGAGTTATTTTTCAACGCTGCGCCACAACACGCCTTGAAATTTTCGTCTCGCAAGAGAGATAAAGTATACGACTTTCTCCTTAGATTATGACCTTGTCTAAGACTTTCTCCTCAGAGTAAGAATTACTCTGAGACTTTCCTCAGAGTAAGAATATATTACTCTGAGACTTTCTCTCTCTCGCTCTCTTTCTCTGATATGGAATCGATAGAGAATTACTCACACTAGCGGATAAAGACAGCTTACGAGAAGCATTCCAACGCCTGACGCGTCTTTTGAGTTTGCGCGCGCGTTACAAACACATGTGTTGTTTTAATGTTTACATTTGTAATGTTTATATTAGAATGTCTAACATTACACTTCACGAATGGCCCTGTGCTCGCTTCGCTCGATAGGGGGACCCAACCAACAAAAACTAACCCACTGTATGCCCAAAATGAAGAAAAAGAACTTTGTACAAACATAACCTCATGGAAATAAAAAAAAAACAACAGCACGAATCGAACCCGGGCCTCCGTATCACAGGCCGACATAGAGAGCATCTGGCCACTGATTGAACCACCAGAACACAGGACTCGCCAGGCGGTGGAATGCTCCTCACACACTGTCCTATTCTGCTGTTTCGTCATGCGCCAAGCTTTGTAATCGAAATAAATTCCGGTGTACCATTGATATATTTATCCCTGATTGGCCATTGGTTCGTTGAGTTGACGTCTAAACGGCATTAAACGCCCCGGGTTGCGAACTTGGTAGAATTTCTACTAGATCTAATAGAACTTGAAAGTGTCCTATTGGACCAAATATGGGTACAGTGGCTAGTGGATTTTTTAGTAGAAAATGCCCAATCAAAAATGCATGTAAAATGACCTTACGTTTTAAAAATTTCATAATATGTCGACGGCAAAATAACGATATTTAAATTTGAGAGCGAAAATTGTAGGGTACTTTAATATTAATATCTGACCGCAGTTTTCGTTTTCACTGCGATTGGCGTTGGGCGAGGGCGACGCGATGGGTGCCTCGGTCCGCAGGCGATCCAATTGCGAGTTTTAGAGGAGAATTTAGTAGTGCCTGAGGTGCACCGGCTTTAGAGGTTATAATTCAGTAAAGAAATAGGGGATTCACCAATTGTTGGCCAAATTTATTGATTTAATTAACATTGTCCGTTCAAGTAGCAGAAACTAACACAATCTACGCGAGTCCTACCGCCTGACGAGTCCTGGGCGCGCTTGTTTCTCACAAACAGTTGTCTTTATACTCTTTATGGTCCAGGGAAGGGAATTGCTTTCAGCGGGTCTCATGACGCAGTGGTTAGATTTTCGGCATGTGATTCGGCGCGCGGCGGCTTGGCTTCTGTGTTCGATTCCAGTGGCCAGACATGATTTTTTTAAAGGGTATTTTTGCAAAAAGTTTGTTTTGATTATTTTGGGCATACCTTGGGTTAGTGTTGTTTGGTTGCGCCCATAAACGGGCGGAGGGCATTGCATGAAGTGAAAAAAAAAAAGAAACGTGAAGTGAAATATTAGAACACCGGGCTGCTGCCAAATGCGCAGATCCGAAGGTCGAAAATTTGAGGTAGGCAGACGCGAGTATGGCTGAATACCAACCAATGAACGCCACATTGCCACATTACGTTAGGAAGAAAGAAGAAGAAGATAAAATTTAACATCAACATCAACAATTACTTAAGTATTTGTAAGTAAAATATTTAATTTTATAAACAATGTTGATAAATAAGTACACTTTAATAAAAGGAAAAAATGTTGTTCTTGTACCATATGAAGTAGAACATGTACCAAAGTAAGTTCGAAACAGAAAGATACTAAGTGCTTATTCCAGAACTGGGATACAAAAACTTTGTCAGATTGTAGGAAAAGTTGCTATATCCACTAATTGCACATAATACAATTTAAATTAACCATATTAGATACTAATACTAGTCTATGTTAGAACATAATGATGCAAATAAGAGAGACCGTGATTACTAGTATCCAAATATAACATTTTTAACGCCCTTATTTTTGGTATAATACTTAATAATACAATATTAATTTTTTATATTTAACATTCAGAATATCATGGTGAAGTGTACGCAAATTGCTAGCTGGGCATGCTTTGGGTTAGTTTTAATTTGCGCCCCCAAAGTGAGTGTAGGGCCATGCGTTTTCTAGTTCTGCCTATTAACTCAGGTTAACTGTTACTTTTATGCATTCCTATTGTTTCAAATAAGACCGTTAACGGACCTGTAGGGCAGATGTACCCTCACCATTTGCAGCACACACTGCCTAAAAATTTTTCCTAAATACAAGTACATGATATTTTTTGCATGCATTTCAATTCCCAAGATCTTGGGGGAAATTTTTTTTTATACAAACAGGTAAATCACTGGAATTTCGTTAAGTAGCGAACTATTAATTTTGGTTATAAAATAAACAAGATAGGTGTTATGGTAGGCAAAAAAGGGTTTAACTCTAAAAATATTTATTTCTTTCGATCTATAGATATCATGAATGGATGAAATCTGAAGAAATTCAACATTTGACTGCTTCAGAACCTCTTACGTTAGAAGAAGAATATGAGATGCAAAAGTCATGGCAAATAGATAACAGTAGTAATTATTACACTTCACTTTTATTTTGAGATAATACATTATCTATGTTTAATTTGTTTTAGAATGTACATTTATTGTCCTTCATAAGGAAAAATACGAATGTTCTGGAAGTGAAGTGGGTAGGTGACATTACCATATAGTCACCGAACATTAACAATAGACTAGAAGGTTCACTCTATGCCCCGTCGCGGAACCGGATGAAATGCTGGTTAACCCCTCAGGCCTCATGCCATGTTTCACCCTGGTCTAAACTCTGGCGTCTCGCCTTTGTAAGCACTACATTATGAGTGCCGACTGAGAGTGGACGTTCTAGTCCCTTGTTAATAATAATAATAATAATAAGCTTTATTGTCTAACAGAAAAAGAACTTCCATTTACAAGACAATTAATTACAAAAAGTTAAAACTAAATTATAAATAACAATACTACAAAATAACTTACACATATACATATTTTCATACATTAAATTAGAAATTTATTTCTGAGTTTATTGGTGATCTGCGCTGGTGAAAGCCCGAAAATATCAATGTCGCCACACGATGTATTAAACAGGATCATTCCTCTATAGACTGGTGCTTTAAGTAAAAAGTTTGTGTTTGGCGTTGCTAAGAAAAACGTGGAAGGATTTCTAGTAGTTCGAGATGGCACGTGAAATTGAATTTGCGGTAGTAAATCGGAGCAATCGATGTAAGCTGTACAGATTTTACTGATAAATTGCGTTAGTAAAAAACTTCTGCGGTTCAACAAAGATGGGACCTGGAATCTCTGCAAAAGAAGAAGCTGATCGCTGCCTCTGGGTGGATACATTCCATCACACTTAAAGGCAAGAAACTTTAAAAATTTTCTCTGAATGCTCTCCAATTGAGCCACATATCGGTCATAAACTGGGTTGAAAATAATTGCTCCATATTCGAGTTTGGATCTTATATAGCTAGTGAAAAGTGTTTTCATCGCTTGTTTGCTAGAGAAGTCCTTGGAATTGCGTATGATAAAGCCAAGCATCTTTGTTGCCCTGTTGCAAATATAGTCTATATGGGGAGCAAAAGTGAGCTTTGTGTCATATATTACACCAAGATCCTTGAAGGTAGAACATCTAGTGACAATTGAGTCACCTAATTTGTAATCAAAATCAATAGAAGTTTGCGTGTTTGAAAAGGTCATAGTCAGACATTTGCCGATATTCAAAGGGAGATTATTCAGCTTGCACCACTGTTCGATTGCTTCCAAATCTGCCTGCAGGCCATAACAATCATCGAGAGAACGCACAACTTTAAAGACTTTCAAGTCATCTGCAAACAGTAGTACATTACTTGAGATTTTATTGCATATATCGTTGATGAAAAGAAGAAAGATCAATGGTGCTAGATTACTGCCCTGAGGTGCTCCACTAGTTGCCTGGAATTTATTTGATTGATGTCCCCGAACTTCAACATATTGTACTCTATCACTCAAATATGACTTAAAAAACATGGTAAGGTCGGAACTAAACCCCATTAGGTTAATTTTTTGGAGAAAAATATTATGGTCGACCCTATCGAAGGCCTTCGAAAAATCCGTGTAAAGTGCATCAACTTGAAGTCTGTCATCAAGAGCCCGAGCCACGCCCGAGCTACGTATTGGGAAAAGAGTGCCAAATTGGTTACGGTACTGCGGCTGCTGAAAAAGCCATGTTGGTTTGGAGAGATAATATTTTTTACCGAGGTGAATATGCATACAAGATGGCGCCGACTGATGCGCCTACTTCCGACACTCAAGAAGAAAAACGGTGTAAATATTGTAAAAAAGACGCCCTGTCTGGCGTAAAGTGTATAAACTGCAAGTTTATGTACCATAGTTCGTGTGCCCTTCGTATAACGGGGCTAAAAGTGACGAGTGGTTCCAAAAATTTAGTGATATGCCCGTGTGTTGGCAAAGTTGATAGTGATACACAAACGGAAGGAAAAGTACCTGATTTAGCAGCCTACAACCAAAAAGGTATGGAAATCTCGTATTTAAAGCGATTGCTGGACGAAGTCCAAGAAAAAAACATAATTCTAAAGGAAAATAATGGCCTTCTACTGGAAAAAATTGAGAGAATGGAAAGTGTTACAAAAAACGTAAACAAAAATCCCAAGGAAAGTGGCGGGAAGACCACGTTAACGTCACAAACAAAGGGCCAGGTGACAGGTGACTGTAGTTCCGGTACATCGAGTAGCTCAAATGTACAGCCTGTCATATCGCGACAGTTCGCCGCGGCGCCAGCGGCTACCGACTCTACCAGGTTGCTACCAGGCAACAACCAAAAACCCGCGGACAAATATGAAGAAGATGTAGCACCTAACCTTACTTTTCCGGATATAATAAACAGAAACAAGAAAGATGTTTTTGTTTCTGAATCCGATTTTGAGGAATACCAGACAAGAAAGCAAAGGAGACAAGTGAGATCAACAGAACAAAAAACTCATCAACCACCAAAAAAGCCTCGGAAAAAACCACAGATTGGCACAAGAGTGGATGGCACCGATCCGGAATTTGTAAATGGTGATAGTAAAGTTTGGCTGTTTATCTCCAAAGTAAAAGAGGGAATTACCGAGGAAATTGTAAAGCGCTATATAGTCAAACATACATCTGAAAACCACATATCAGCTGAAAATATACACATTAAGCAATGTATCCCTAAAGAGGAAAGAAGTAAAAAGGGAAGATTCATGGTTGGGGTGCCAACTGAGATAAAGGAGCTAATATACAGTGAATCTTTTTGGCCCAAAGGCGTAGCATTCGAGAGATTTAATTTTTCATTTGGTCGTAATTTTTTAGATTCAAGGAAGACTATTGCAAAAGCCCCATAATTAAATTGAGTCAATGTGTTAAAGAAATGGGAAAAAATTTACAGAATGAAAACACAGGGTTTAACTCCAAATTTGTTGGTTCAAGTACCCCAAGTGTAAAGTTATTGCACTTGAATACACGGAGTTTAAACAACAAAGTTCTGGAAGTAGAGGTATTGCTCTCGAAGGTCACACCAGACATTTTCTGTGTCTCGGAACATTGGCTACAGGCTGATGATATCTGTGATCTCAACTTAAATGGTTACTCACTTAACTGTTACTCTTCTAGAGTGGTGAGCAGGGGAGGGGGTACAGCGATCTTCTCTAAACCACATCTACAGTTTCTAGAGGTAAAGACTTCTATAAAACCCTTGGAGAAGCACTTTGAATTTTGTATTTTTGAGCTTATTTTTAAACATAAATTTTATACTGTTGTTTGTCTGTACCGGTCACCAGTAGGAAGTCTTGACATTTTTTTCTCAGCCATAAATGAATTGCTCAATGAAATATATAAACCAAATAAATTTTTGATTCTATGCGGAGATTTTAATATAAATTTTAACATTAGTGATAATGCATCAAATCATCTTTTGCAGTGTTTATCTAGCTTTGAGCTGAAACCACAAGTCAAGGGGGTGACTAGGGTCGGACCTGCAAATGGTACTTTAATCGACAATATTTTCAGCAACCTAAATGAGGATAACCAATCATGCTATATTTACACTACTGACTTATCGGACCACTATGGGCAAGTCCTGGAGATGAGTTTTCCTGAAAATAGCCATACTGTCTGTCACACTAAAAAACGCTTTTTCACAGATGACAATGTGAATTTATTTGCACAATACCTCCAAAATGAAGACTGGCAGGAAACTTTTTTGGCACCTGATGTAAATGATAAGTACAACATTTTCTTTAACTGTTATTTTTATTATTTTGATCTCTCATTTCCCTTACATACCTGCAAACAAAAACCAACCTCTCATTGTTCTCAGTGGGTTAACAAAGAAATAAAACAATATTCACAACACTTAAAAGACTTGTATGTTTGGTACAAGCAAACTAATAATGATAATGTGCTAATTCAATATAAAAATGAAAGAAAATTGTATAGAAAATATCTCTCAGACTATAAAAAAAGTATAAATGAAAACAAAATCTCAAATTCAAAAAATAAAATGAAAACTGCTTGGAACATTCTAAATTTGGAGACTAATAAAAAAAAGAAAAACAATAATATCTCACTAAAAAATGAAACTGGTGAACTTGTTAAAGACCCAACTTTGATTGCAAATGAGTTCAGTAATAAATTTAATTTGAATCAATCGCTTAATGTTCCAGGTGAGTTTTCACACACTATAAATTATCCATCTTGGTTTTTAACCCCGGTTGGTGAACTGGAGGTGTTCAATATGCTAATGCAGCTGCCAAACAAGTTCTCTGCCGGACTCGATGAAGTTCCAATTTATGTTCTAAAATGTGTGTCTAGGTGGGTGTGCGGGCCTCTGGCACACATAATAAATGAATGTTTTGTTACAGGAGAATTCCCTGATAAACTTAAAAAAGCATTACTTGTCCCAGTTTTTAAAAAGGGAGACATTCATGAACTTGAGAATTATCGTCCTGTTTCATTGTTGTCCTCTTTGTCGAAAGTCTTTGAGAGGGCAATCTACAGCAGATTGCTTGCCTTTCTAATGCGAAATAGGATTCTCTCCCCTCATCAGTATGGATTTCTGCCATGCAGGTCCACAGAATTGGCAATCTTCGAGGCACTGAGCCACATTTTTCAAGGGGTAGACTCTGGTAGGAAGGTGGCTGGTTTGTATTTTGACCTGTCAAAGGCTTTCGACACAATTGATCATCAACTACTAATGAAAAAGCTGAACATGTATGGGGTTAGGGGTGTCTGCGCGAACCTTATTGAATCATATCTTTCAGGTAGGCAGCAAACGGTCTGTATCATGGATGGTGGACAGAGGTTCTACTCAGAGACTGTTGATGTGAAGCAGGGAGTGCCCCAAGGGTCTATCCTGGGACCTATATTATTTCTCTTATATGCAAATGATCTTTCAAAGGAACCTATCCCCGGCTCAGTGTGCCAATATGCTGATGACACCTCTGTCGTGGTCTCAAGTGGGACAATGCAAGGGCTATCTGTGGTTTGCTCGCGTGCGGCGGAACTTATGTCAGTGTGGAGTCAACATAACTTTTTAAGATTAAATGCAGATAAGACAGGACTTCTGACCTTCAGCAAAACTGTGAACATTACAGAGTCACCCTTAGTTACACTAAACCATAAGACAATACCTGTAACAGAATCTATAAAATTTCTGGGTGTTCATCTTGACCCTACACTGACATGGGACCTACACACCAGCATGCTTCAGTCTAGGCTTAACAGTGCATGTGCCCTTGTACGTCGTCTGAGGGATGTTTTGAGCACTGAAAGCATAAAACTCTTCTATTTTGCATGCGTGCAATCCATTATTAGATATGGAATCATTTTTTGGGGCTCTTCGGCTGGAGCACATGATATTTTCAGGGCACAAAAGAGAATTGTGCGTTGTATTCTAAAGCTTACACCCGGAACTTCTTGTAGAGGATATTTTTCCGATTTAAGATTCCTTACTATTCCTTCGCTGTACTATTTGTCTCTTGTTACCTTTGTCAAAAAAAATCCGCATTTGTTTCTGAGAAATCACCAACAGTATGGAACTGATATGTCGGTTACCACTAGGGGCAGGTCCGACCTCAGTATCCCTAGACACAATTCTGCATTTTTTGAAAAGGGTCCTTACTTCATGGCAATCAAAGCCTATCGTAAGCTTCCCGCAGATCTAAAAAACATAGAAAACCTAAATAGGTTTAAGGATGAGGTAACAGGCTTCCTACTGGTGAAGTGTCTATACACATTTGATTTTGAATTTTGAATGTTAGTGATGTGCAAACTTTCTATGTACTGTTTTATTGGATTTTTTAAAAATATTTTAAACATTGTGTATCTTACTTTAAGGTTTGTTTATTTTAGCTTTAATTTTTGTGTCAAAAATGTGTTTTAGATTTTGTGGGCCTTTTTTGGCAAACCATGTTTTGTGACGTTGCTATGTCATTGTAATATGATTGAGTCGGCAATAAAGGATATTATTATTATTATTATTATTATTATTCGTATAAAGACATCTCGAAGACCTTCGCAAACGCACACAAAATGGATATGGGCCTATAATTAGATATATCCGATATGTCCCCCTTTTTGAAGATGGGTGTAATTTTCGATTCTTTCCAAATCTTGGGAAAGGCACTGGTTTTGAGTGAAAGGTTGAAAATAAAGGATAGAGGCTGAAGTAACGCATGGATGCAGTCCTTGACCAAAAAGCATGGTATCTTGTCTGCGCCCTGAGTGGTTCTATCTTTTAGCTTTTTTGCTGATCGCAGTATCATATCATGTGTGATGTTCTTTAGCACAATATGTGTCCTACTATTGGTGGCATGATTTTGAATTACAGGATCGGTCGGACTGGTGTAAACACTTCTAAAGAAAGCAGCGAATGCGTTCACAATGTCAGTGGGATCGGACAGTTCTAGTTCTCCATCTTTAAATATTTCAGGGAGAGACGAAGCATTTTTTCTAGATTGTATATATGTCCAAAATTTTGTAGGGTCACCTACTATAGAAGCTTCCGCCTTTCTGACATAATCGATGTGTGCGGCATCGATCATATGTTTTGTATTAGAGCGTAGAAGTCGATACTTAGTTTTTAAAGTGTCTGAGTTAATTCGTTTTAATTTTTTGAATATTCTATGTTTACGTTTAATACTTTTAATTATAGTAGATGTAAACCAGACAGGAAATTTCCTTTTTCGGATAATCGACTTAGGCACGCATACATTAAAGATGTTATATAACGCTTCGTAAAACCTAGCACAGGCCTCATCGACATTTTCGGAGCCTGAAACAGAGGTCCAGTCTGAATTTATTATCATATTATATAATAACGGAAAGTCGGCGCGTCTGAAATTGAATCTTGATTGCTCAATATTGACAGGGAAGTTGTGCTTCTTATTCAGTTTAAGTTTAAAAGCAATATTTATTGTGGGATGGTGTGAGTCTTCGCCAACAAGCGGCGAGAGGTCCCTTGACACAATGCATGAAAAACTGGATAAAACCAAGTCCAGTATTCTATTGAACGAGTTAGGGATAGTGTTATACTGGAGTAATGTGAAAAGATTGCAGAAATTATTTAAAACCGCCGCCCTGGAATCTGCATTGTAGTTTTCAGAAGCAAAAGTTGGCAAATTGAAGTCGCCTATTATTAGTAGATTTTTACCATACAGGTAGTGAATGGATTCAAAGTACTCACAGAACGACGATAATTCGGAAATAGATATATTAGGCGGTATATAAATGACCAGGAGAAAAAGGGGAAAATAGTTGACTTGTAACTTACAGCCTACTACATCAATTTTGGTAATATTGGTATTAATAATCTGGAGATCAAGTTGTATTGCTTTGAACGACCTCTTAACTGCAAGGATCACTCCCCCACCTCGTGATACACCCATTTGGTCAATTCTTCTATCACATCGAAACACTGAGAAGTCGTTACCAAATAGTTCGATGTTACCAACACCGTCCTGCAACCAGCTCTCCGTTACTGCTATGATGTCATGGTCCGTGCTACACACAGCTTTATAGAATTCGTTGGTTTTAGTGTTGAGTCCTCTCACATTTTGGTAGAGGCAAGACAAATTACATTCACCCGCAGAAGCGCTGCCTGACGAAACAGAAGAATTTGCGGCGTGCGATACATCGCTTGCGATAGTTTGTATTTCTTCTAGGCATTGGTAGTTAGATTGGATTCTATTCGTCGATAGACTAAAAAATTCTTAGAAGACGCTAATATGTAATTGTTTACAAGAAATATGATAAGTTCTTTCTTAGAATCGTAGCTCATGACACCATTTACATTAGCAGAAGTGAGTGGTACAAACGGAACATTAACTCCGTGCAAATAAGAGATCACAAAAGTGTTAATATCATGAATAAAACTATTTAGGACTGGTCTATTTAAGTGATATCCACATCCGATGACAATTAGGTTTGTGTGGGATGTTTCCCGGGCTAGTCTGTCCATTTCGTCCTTCGTTATGCTTCGCCCAATTATTGCATCAAAGCTTGGAATAAAAATAAGTACAAAGTCGTCCTTGTTAAACTTATTACATAGTCTCGAACACTCACAGATAAGTTCAGATAGTTTAAATCTATCATCGAATTGGCAGTTTATATCGAAGGTCTTATTGGTTAGATTTTTTAACAGCGCACCCGTTCCTTTGGCATTATTTCCTCCCATGATTAGTAGTTGTTTCTTTTTTGTTGGGAGGCTAACTCCATTAGGTATAAGTGAAGGTAATTTTGAGCAGTCGACGTCCATGGTATCCATAGTTTGTATACTAGCCGTAGTTTTTGAGGATGTTAATTTTAGGATTGTACTGACGTCACTGCTTCTTAGAGCCGATAACTCCTCTCCAAGATGAACATTTTCGTTTTTGCTTTCTTTAAGGTCTTTTGCATAAACTTCAATTTCAGCATTTAATGTATCTATGGTAGTAAGGCAGTTTTGGTTTATTTCGTTAAGATCTTTAAGTTGTTGAATTAGATCAGTGTTTTTATTTTTTAGCTCGTCTAGATCCTTGGCGAGAGTTATGTTTCTTACAAGTGAGTCTGCAATATTACTGTTTATATTGGTCTGCGGACTATCGTCGATGGTTTTCGAAACTGTATTACTATCTTCAGTATTAACCTTGAGAAGATCATTTTCTTCTTTTAATGTTGATATTACCCTCTTTAATTTACTTATATACTCTTCGTGTTTAGTAGTAAGTTTAGTAATGTAAATATCCCTCTTCTTTATATCGTGTATTGCCTTATCGAATTGTTCGTGTGCTTTTTTGTATTGTGGAAGTTCATTTATTTCTTTTTTACAATCAAAACAGTAGAACGATATACATCTTTTATTGAGAGTGAGAGCGTCTGCCTCGGTTGTGGAGATTTCGGAACAATTTTTACAGATAATTACTTTGCAACCGTCGCAGGATGCACCAAAAATCTCGTCGTCTTTCGGTCTTCTTTTAAAATAACAAACACCGCTACAATGCGAGCAATTTAATTGTGGCATAATGAATTAGTCTAAAAAATTAGACAGGGGATTAATCAAGTAAAAAAAAGGAAATATAAGACATAGGACACACACTTCTCGCCTTGGGGTCTATCAAGACATTTATAATGAGACAAACTTGGGAATGGGGACCCAGGTAAAAGCTAGGGGTAAACAAAGGAAAAAACAAAAGGGAAGTTGGGAGCTGGGAGTTGTTCAGTGATATTGTTAACAATTATTTATACTCCACGCACTCTAAAAAATCCCCTCATGCACATTTTTTTTTTAGAACTTGTAGTGTACAGAGGGGCTTTGAATAAGCAGAAAATATAATAAAATTATATTACAGGCAAGAAACTATTGCATTTTGGTTTGAAAAAGCTTTAAAAAATAATGCTGTTTTCAGTGCTGTTTTCTCTCATATTCAGCAGATTTTCAAGTTTTGTATATGTTCTAAAACCAAAGCGATACAAGCAATATATTTAATAAATACTATATTAACAGTATAGCATTTGATACTTCTAGTTTATGGTAAGCCAATGATTTTACTAAAATAAATTGTCAGCTAGGTGCTAACTATACAGGAGTTAAAACGTATTATCTTCCCTCTAAATGAAGCAAAAGTCATAACAGAATCTTTTGTTACTGGGTTTGGGTTATTTTTTATTTTTAAGAAATTATGATAAAAATAATGGAGGCATTACATATTTCATGAGAAGCAGTCCGAAAACGGTACAAATATGTTGTATAATAGTAAATAATTGTATTGTAAATGATATTTTTCATTATAGACAATAATAATTTTATTTGTTTGTATTGTAGATGCAATGATCGGGGACACAAATTTATTTTTTGCCACACCAGAAGATCGGCTCTGTGCGGAAGCCGAAATCATGATAGCAGAACCGTGGGCGCGCGGTAAGAAATGTGGTTGGGAAGCCATGTTACTCATGTTTATGTATGCGATAATACACTTGAAGGTCAAAGAGTTTATAGTTAAAATCTCCTTTGACAATATCCCCAGTATAGGCATGTTTAGAAATATGGGATTTATAGAGTTGAGCAAGAGCGAAGTCTTCCAAGAAATAACTTTCAGTAAATTGGTAGACGAAAATTGGAAGGCATGGATACAGATGAGCTTGGGCAAATTTGAAATAGTGGATAAGAGTGAAAAATCTTAAGTGGAAATTAAAAAAAAGTTGTTAAACAGTAATATATTGTCTTTGCAATTTGCGTTGAGGAACCAGATGTTTTGATAATGTTATTGTAGGATTGCGGGTATCTGGTGTGTCCTGGCTAGGCCAGTTCTTTTAACTTGGTTGACGTTTCACCATAATCGCATATGGCTTTGTCGAAACTCTCTCAATGTTGTCCGAAGATATACTACCAAAAGCTTAACAATATTATAATTATCTTTATTGCAAGAAACAAATTTAACCCTTGATACTACATACGTATTAATAATAGATTATAATATTTCTTGTTTTTTGTAGGTTTTTATTTCAATATAAGTTAGAAACACCAAACAAAAATATCTTTTTTTAGTATTCAGCTGGCTTTTTGTATAGTTTTTTTATGCACTCCCCTTTTTATATAATTGTGGTGAAATGTTTTGAACAAAAAGCCGATGGTTTTTACGAGTGGCTTTTTTGAGTGGTCAACCCTGAATAAATAAAAGGAACCTAACTAACAAATACAGCGTTCTTTCATAAATTTAATTGAATCGTGATCAAATGGATCTAAATCACATTCACACATTCTTAAAATCATAATGTGGAAATGCTGCAAAAGAAAATCGTTAAATAAATTTTGAAAATACAGTGTCATTTTTGGACAACAAAAAAAAATACTTGATATTTCAAAAAAAAAAAATTTGCGTAAATATTACATTTTTAAAAACTTCTTCCTTAAATTATTCTGGATAGCGGTTCTCTGAAAATGCACTTCTTTTCTACAAAAGGAGGAGAGGATTGCTGGACATTGGTAGATGACACTTTCTTCGCAGGTTGCACCGTTCGTATAGTTCGACTTTGAAAATTTGAATTGGCTATCAGAATCCACTGAAAAAAAATGTTTATGTGTAACTTTTAATATTGGAACACTATTAGGTATTAGATGTATTGGTACTAAAGCACTATATGAAAGAAGCGATTTTACCGTCATAAACCCTTTTTCTTATGATTTTGTATCAGCAATATGAATTGGTAAATTTAAAGTTGCTTATGCAGGTCTTTACCGTTTCCGTCATATGATGATATGGAATTACCACAATAGCATTATATAATCCCTCTCCACTTCTATGGCATATTAACGTTTAAACGCTATTTGAACCATATACAAAAATTCCAAATGAAATCCCCCAGTGCTCATACTAGTCAACTCATATTTGTGACGTGCCATGTGCCATTTCTACTGCTTAATGTAATGTACCAGATTAAATGGGGTACAGTGTTGCTCACCTGAGAAAATATCCCACGTTAGCCCACGTGGTAATATAAAAAGTTTCGTATCCTCCTTTCCCCTATTATTTATCTAGGTACAAGAACTCCAAATTAAAAATTGTGGGTCTGGTGTTGTATAAGCACTGTCGAGTTTAAAGATTTTTTTTTGGGTTCAGTGAAAAGATTACACATTAATGCAAAAAAAAATGCGGATGAAGCACTTTTGACGCCAAAAATAGAAAAAGAAATTTCAGAAATGAGGCTGTTTAGTGATACATTTAAACGCGAAAACTCTAGAAGTAGAAAAAGGGTTTGCTTCTATAAAATATGAACTATATAAGGAATTAATTTGGTAGCATATTAATATTAATTTACTTACAGCAATAAAAACCCATAAACATACAAGTCTGGTGAACCGATTCTATAAAGTAAACATCTTTTTCAGAGTTGGCTTTAACTTGGAAATGAGCTGTGGCATAATTAGCCAAATACGGCCAATTAGACAATTTTTCGGAATATTCTGCACTGTACTTCCAATGTTTATAATTTCCACTCTCATCGGTAATTGTAAAATCAATTCTATAAATAAAAGTTAGGTGTTGTATATATATATATAT
>MU185436.1:204193-235923 GCA_016904865.1 Pissodes strobi | reverse complement strand
ATAACAATCCAAACAAAATTTCAATCATTTGTGGAGCAAAAGGCAATCAATTCCAGGGTAAGAATGAATCCTCCACAACAATATAGAACATATTTACATCAAAGGTATGGGCCTAATATTTGTTCTATTTTTAGAAATTTAGAAAATAAACATAAAAAGCTATTGCATTTTGAAAACAGTTTAACTTTTTTACAAAAAAGGAAAAACAATAACTTGATTCCTAAAGGTTTAAGACTTAAAGCACCATACAACAACCAAAAAACCACAAAAATCTTAGAAAGAGCAAGTAATGCTCTGTTACGAGAAAGATTACAGTTTCATAGATTTAATAAATATAAAATTGAAATAGAAATTAATAATTTAAAACTAAACTTGCAAAACCAAATTTTACCTATAGATTTCAATCATATTTGTAATTGTGTTCATAAAAGTTACTTAATACATTTTGATAAACAAAAACGTATTCATATAAATAAATTTAATAATCTCATTCAAGAAAAATTAAAGAAAGAAATTTCTATTGTTAAAAATAACGACTTTATTGAAAAAACTGTAATCAATTTGTCTGATAGAGCATTATCCGATGTTGATAAGCTTGTTCTTTCTAAAGGTTTAAATTACTCAGTCACACCTAAAATCGTTCCTAAGTTTGATATCATTTCAGCAATTGAAGAGACAACACAAAACTTGCCAGAAGAACATAAAGACGAATTTAGAATTAGAACTAAAATAACACTAGAAAAACCATTTAAAATTAAACAAAACATAACATACACAGAACAAAGAGCATTACAATCATTAAAAAGAGACAACACTATTAAAATTCTACCAGCAGATAAAGGTAATTCAACCGTAATAATGAATTGCATTACTTACGATGAAAAGATAATGTCTCTTTTAAATGACGGTAATTACTCAATACTAAATAATGATCCAACAGAACGTATTGAGAGACAGATATACAATATGTTAAAAAAACACAAAAACCAATTCAATGACTTAGAAAGATTCAAACTGACACCACACAATAGTAAAACACCTCATTTTTATGGAGTACCAAAAATACATAAACTAAATATTCCTCTACGTCCAATAGTCAGCTGTATAAATTCGCCAACACACCCGATTGCTAAATATCTACTCAACATTCTTAATCCACTTGCTAACAATACTAACTCATATATAAGAAATTCACAACATTTTTTAGAGAAACTTTCACAAATTAATTTAAATCCTAACGATACTCTGGTAAGTTTTGACGTTGTTAGTCTATTTACCAACGTACCTGTTGATAAAACTTTAAATATTGTAAGAAATAAATTAACTAATGATATTAACCTTGGTGAACGTACAAAACTTAATATTGACACAATACTCGAATTACTTACTTTTTGCGTAAAAACTACTTATTTTCAATACAATACACGTTACTATCAACAAAACAATGGTATGGCTATGGGTTCGCCTTTATCACCTTTATTAAGTAATATTTTTATGGAAAATTTTGAATTAAATTTTATTGAAAATTATCAATATAAACCTTTAATTTGGTGGCGTTATATAGATGACATTTTTTCAATTTATCCATATAACGAACATTTTCTTAACGATTTTCTAAATCATATTAACACCATAGAACCCACAATCAAATTCACTATAGAAAAAGAAATTAATGAACAACTTTCATTTCTTGACATTCTTATTAAAAAAGACTTGAATAGTTTCGAAACAAAAATATACAGAAAACCAACACATACAAACAGATATTTAAATTTTAATTCAAATCACCCAATAATGGTAAAAAAGGGGGTCGTAAAAAGTCTATATGATCGAATGAAAATAATTTGTAATAATCAAAATTTCAACACAGAAAAAGAATTTTTGAGCAATGTTTTGATTAATAATAACTATCCTATTGATTTCATTCAAAAATGCTTTATAGAATTTGAACAACCAAATATCAGACAAAATCAAAATAGACCTATTGCGAAACTCTTTATTCCTTATATTCCTGGTTTATCAGACAAAATAAAACGAATAGGTAATAAATTTAACATTCGTACAATTTTTAAAACAGAAAACACCCTTAGATCTAAACTAACAAAAACAAAACCACTTAATGAAAATGAAACTACTAAAAATGTCATCTATAAAATACCATGTGAATGTAATAAATTTTATATAGGTGAGACCTGTAGGCCATTATCAAAACGTATAAAAGAACACCAAACTTATATTAGAAATGCACAATTCCACAAATCACATATTTGTTAACATGCATTTGATAACAATCACAGAATACTATGGAACGCTTCTAGTATTTTGGCAAAGGAGCCTTCTTCTAAAAAACGTAAAATTAAAGAAAGTGCTTTAATTTTATTAAATAAAGATAAATGTGTTGCTTCAACTTCTGAAAGTTTTAATAGTACATGGTTACCTTTGCTAAAAACTGAAGTTGATAAGGGACACTTAAAAATTAACTAATCATTTCAAAAAAAATTAATAAATTCTTCCAAAGAGAATAACACCAAATTATATATATATAAAACTTCATAAAAAAATTAATTTACCAAATAACACCTTATTATCAAACTAAATACCAGTTACCCAGTAATTAAATATGGCATTATAATTGTCATCTTGTCAAAGTCAGTTTAAAGCCTGACAATCTGCAAGAGCTTTTTACTGTTTTATTGTATTTGCTAACCATTTTCATTTTTAGTTTTTTGCTTTTCTTGAAAACGGTGTCCGAATAGACACCGAATCGAAGAAACTAGGTACAAATTTCATAAGGGTCACTAAACTTGCACTTGTGCAGTTTACATCCTTGAGCCGGGCCCGAAGTGGCTCTATAACAATCCAAACAAAATTTCAATCATTTGTGGAGCAAAAGGCAATCAATTCCAGGGTAACATTTTTATGTTTTGTATATGGACATTAGATAAAAACAAAAAAAAAGTGCAGCAAAAATTAAACAACCTTAAACATCAATAAAAAATATATTTTGACAATAATAAAACAATTTAGATAGGTAAATATTACAGGTAAGATTTCGACAGATTTTCAAAGTAACAATTTTTTAGAACTAAAATAGTAAAGTGCGTTTTCAAAAACACTTTCTTACTTAAAAAAAAGTATTAGTCGAATATTTAGGTATTTACCACAAAACTTTAATAAGTTTAGCAGTTTAGCTCCTCTGCTTTGGTTAATTTATTGTACAGATTGTTTACGTATAATGTTGCCCCCTCTCACTTATTTATGTTTCGAGCTTAAAAAAATACTGAATTTTATAGTTTTAAATATTATGTACCTATGTTACAGTTTTTTCCGAATAAGATTAGATAATCTATAAAATGCCGACATAATGTATTTACGACTTTTTTATTTTTATGTTATTTAATAATATAATATATTCTATTTTATAGGAATAGAGTAATAATCATGGATGTTGTTATTATACATGTAGTATTTTTACATTGTCTCCGGACCTATAACCACCTATGCAAATTTTCAGCTCGATATGACAATTTAAATTCAAAACTTGGCCCGCATTTCCTAAATGCGGTCATCTACCAGCTTAAAACCACGATATTTTTATATTGATTTCGACCCATATACGTATGCAAATTTTCGGCTTCATACAACAATTTAAATTCATGATTTGACCCCCTTCTCCTTAATACGGGCCTGTTCCAACTCAAAAATTCTATAATCATTTTACAACGTCTCCGGACCAAAAAACGTATGCAAATTTAATGCTCGATACAATTTAAATTGAAAATTTGGCCCCCTTCTCCTAAATACGGGGCTGTTCCAGCTCAAAAATACTATAATAATGCTACAACGTCTCCGGACCAAGAAACGTATGCTAATTTAATGCCCGAGAGAACTTAATTGAAAATTTGGCCCCTACTTCTAAATACGGGTCTGTTCCAGCTCAAAAATACTATAATAATTTTGCAATGTATACGGACCAAAAAACGTATGCAAATTTAATGCTCGACACAATTTAAATTTAAAATTTGGCCCCCCTCCTCCTGAATACGGGTTTGTTCCAGCTCAAAAATACTATAATAATTATACAATGTCTCCGGACCAAAAACGTATGCAAATTTAATGCTCGATAAAATTTAAATTGAAAATTTGGCCCCCCTTCTCCTGAATACGGGTCTGTTTCAGCTCAGAAATACTATAATAATGCTACAATGTCTCCGGACCAAAAAACGTATGCAAATTTAATGCCCGATACAATTTAAATTGAAAATTTGGCACCCTTCTTCTAAATACGGGTCAGTTCCAGCTCAAAAATACTATAATAATTTTACAATGTATCCGGACCAAAAAACGTATGTACATTTAATGCTCGATACAATTTAAATTTAAAGTTTGGCCCCCTTCTCCTGAATACGGGTCTGTTACAGCTCAAAAATACTATAATAATTTTACAATGTATACAGACCAAAAACGTATGCAAATTAATGCTCGATACAATTTAAATTTAAAATTTGGCCCCCCCTTCTCCTGAATACAGGTCTGTTCCAGCTCAAAAATACTATAATAATTTTACAATGTCTCCAGACCAAAAAACGTATGCAAATTGAATGCTCGATACAATTTAAATTTAAAATTTGGCCCCCCTTCTCCTGAGTACGGGTCTGTTCCTGCTCAAAAATACTATAATAATTTTACAATGTCTCCGGACCAAAAAACGTATGCAAATTTAATGCTCGATACATTTTAATTTAAAAATTTGGACCCCCCTCCTGAATACGGGTCAGTTCCAGCTCAAAAATACTATAAAAATTTTACAATGTCTCCGGACTTAAAAACGTATGCAAATTTTCAGCATGATACGACAATTTAAATTCAAAATTCTCGTCCTAAATATGGCCTTGTACCAGCATAAAAACACGATAATTTTGCATTTTTATCCAAACTAAATACGTACGCAAAATTTCTGCCCCATCGGTTTGGGACAACTGTTTTAAAATTATGTGTGTAAATTGCGACAACTTGCCTTGGAAAATGCGAAATAATAAAATAATATTGAGTCGGTATAAGTTGGGACATTTGGCAACCCTGCGTCGCGTTCCGGCCGGCGACACGAGGGTTACCGCATATTATATTCGTTTTACGGGGGCATTGATGTCTCCGTACAGATTGAATAAGCTATCTAGTCGTAGTAGTATTTTCTTTGCTGGAGGTTAAAATAAAATTTCAGTGACCTCCCAATCTTCAGAAACTTCTAGCGTATAGTTTAATATTATAAGTAGAGGGCTCGAATACCGCTTCCTTAAGCAAATTGTGTATTTATCAAAATGTGTACCGATAAAAATAACTTTAAAGTTGATTTAAACAACTTAGTTTCATTGCTACTAGTGTTGCTAGTGTGATTCTATTAAATAAATATTTCCTAAGAAAAAATTACTCATATTACAAAAATACAGATTAAATTTAATCTTAAGGCGATGTTCTCATTTATTTCTCTCCTTTCATCTTATTATACTCATTTATATTTATGGAAAATTTTATTAAAATGATATTAAGATCTTTTATAATACATTTATTGAGCTGAAAGTGTATTTATATCTTTTTCCACATAAACTATATCTATTTACTCATCCATCCAAAAACCAAAAATTTTTTGACTTTCGTTGAGAATGAAAATCTCGTTGCAACATGTTGAACATTTTTAGTATTTTATTCATTTCTCTCCTCGCTTGTTTTTGAAAAAACACCTTCCACAAAGAGTTCATAGCGTATCTTATCGTTTGAACTATCCTCTTCACCAGTGGACACCTGTGGACCTCTTATTTATTTTCATCCCCACTGTCGGTCGCTTCAACTCGACTGACACTTCTTTGTTTATTCTTGGGAGGTTTTACCGGTGATATGCCAGGCGAATTTTTATCTTTAATCTTAAGACGTCTCTTCCGCGTTTTGCTTCTTTTTCATGGATATCGTTAGAGATAACTTATGGGGAGTCTGAATTACTGGAACGTTCTGAATGTTTGGACTTGCTACTTAAGGTGAAGCTGGAGCATTCTGATTGTTATCGTTTCCTCGATTATCAAATATGCTCTTAAAAACATCATCACTAAGCGGATGAATTCCAGCTTTTCTAAATCTATTACCGGGGGTTTTAATAATAGCAGCACGAAGGCACACTTTACAGAGCAAACTAGATGCTTGTAGTTTCCTCACAATCCCGTTTGGGTTAGGGGACAACCGTTGATCAATATCCTTCACGTATCGAGTTTTCAAAAGAAACATAAATGCTACATCAAGAGGTTGCAGCTTGTGAGTTGAGTGGGGAGAAAGGCAAACTATAGATTCTCTTGCCTATCTTGCATGATCGACAAGATTTATATGTCTAATGTGGGAATAGCAACCGTCAAGGATGGCATCTACTGGCTTCTCTTTTATAGGCTTTACTATAGAAATGAAATGTTCAAGCCATTTGAGACATAATGGACAAGTGACCCAACCTGTATCAGAGGAACTCCACCACATAATTAGTTCGTCCTGCCGTCTTTCTTCGGAAATACTAGTCAAGGTGGAATATACTTGCCTGCAGCTGACATACAGCTTTTCATTTAGCAGACAAAATTTGTGGACTTGCTTTTTTCCTTTGTCGGAAATCACTCTGGCAGTCTTATGCTGCACCATACTTATACCCTTTGCTAGTGTGATTCTATTAAATAAATATTTCCTAAGAAAAATTACTCATGATACAAAAATATCGATTAAATTTAATCTTCATCTCTTTCATCTTATTATACTTATTTATTTATATGGGAAATTTTATTAAAACGATATTGAGATCTCTTATAATACAATTATTGAACTGAAAGTGTATTTATATATTTTTCCACATCAACTACATCTATTTATCCATCCATACAAAAATCACAAAGTTTTTTGACTTTCGTCAACATCTCGTGGCACCACGTTAAACATTTTGTATCCATTTCTCCCTTCGCTTGTCTCTGGAGAAACGTCTTCCACAGAGCGCATTGCGTATCTTCATCGTTTGAACTATCCTCGTCATCGGTGGGCACCAGTGGAACTGGTGTTTCATCCTCATAGCCGCTTTAGCTTGACACATAATTCTTTGATTTATTCTTGCGGATTTTTTTCTTCTATTGGTGTTCCATTGAAACCATTTCTTCTAACGCTTTTCCGCCATTTATTTCTTTTCCATTGATATTGTTAGAGATGCCTTACGATCCTGTTATAAAGAATAAGGTCCCCGCTCCGAGGATGTGAAGTGCTTGATTACTGGAGTTTCCTAGATGTATCTTGGACTTACCACTTAAGGTGAAGCTGGAGTATTCATTCCCTCCATTATTAGGCATCTCTCGTTCTTCAAGCTATCTAGCTATGAATTCATGCTCTTTAAAGACATCATTAAACGAATGAATCGGAGCTTTTCTAAATCCATTAAAAGTCGTTTCAAGAGTAGCAGCACGAAGGTATGCTTTACAGAATAAACTGGATACTTGTAAAAAGTTTTCTCCCAATTCTGTTTGGGTTAGAGACCAACCATGCTTTTCATATCGAGTTTTCAGAGGATACATAAATGCTACATCTAGAAGTTGTATCTTGTTTGTTGAGTAAGGAGGAAGGCAAACTATAGATACTCTCTTGTACGGTCGATAAGTTCTAGATTTCTAGTATGGGAATAGTGATCATCAAGGATGAGTACTACGGGCATTCTTTTTAAGGGTGCTACAATGGAAATAAAACGTTCAATCTATTTGAGAAACAGAAGATCAGTAACCCAACCTGAGTCGGAGCATCCTTCTATTGACCCCGGAGAAGCTCTTTCACACAGTAATTGCTGCCATTTTTTTTTAGAAATAGCACTAAAGGTGGAATATACTTGCCTGCCATTGACATCACACTTGTTTCATCCACATTGGACCTTTTTGAGGGATCAAAGTTCATTTATTAAGTTCAGTTTTCAGGATAGAAAAATACAAATACAAAATACAAATTCTATGGTGGTCTAAGGGAAAGTTCTGTATGGCGTTTAAAAAATAGTCTAATCCACTTTTTTCCAGCAGCCTTTGTTTACATACTTGCAATGAAAGAAATTGTGGAATTATTAGTACAATTTAAAAAAAAATTAGTGGCATCTGGTGACAGTAGTTAGCGAACCCAGTAGCATTTTTATACGTTAGAATATACGATAAAGGGTCACTTTGGGTCGTTCTAGCGCCGAAAAAGTCGCAAGAATCGAAAAAACTAAGACGAGAGTTCGAGAGGGAATTTCTAGGTGAGAAACTTTAAATACTTCGGAAAAATTTAATTTTCAGGGAAAATTTAAAAACATCGATTAATAGGTTAAATAAATTAAGGTTTTAATTTTTTTTCCCTGGAAAAGAAAGCAGATTACTTCATGAGAATGCCAAAAAGTTTATTAAAAAACACTTTTTAAATGATGATTCCTTTTAAACTTAAACTTTTCGGCATTTCGAGTTGTGTAACATCACAACGACTAATATGGAGCAACTAAACTTTCGTACATTAAAGAAGGAGGCTAAGAGCATAAAATACCAAAAAATCGATCCGATTGAAAATACCAAATTGATGATTTTTTGATTTTCATTTTGAAAACTCTACTTTAAGCTTATGTGCTTAGCCGCGACAAGCTATTTTAAAGAAATCTATCTCGGATTCGTAAACCTCGTGATCTCTGCTATAAAAAGCTCTTCTTTAATTGTCCGCACATAATCAGGGAATACGAGGAAATCGAGGTTAAATTGAGACATGCAGAAAAACACAAACAGTTTACCAAGTTTTAAGTACCTATTTTGGCAATGAAAGCTTTGCTTTTCATGTATTATGCAAAATGTATGTTAAAATATATAATTAATACATTTGATTGCCTGAGATCCAACAGAAAACGATCTGAATCCGGAAAAATGGGTTAGCATCGGAAAATGTGGAAATTTTTCTGTGATTAGAGGCAGTTTCTGGGGGATTTTATGACAGATTTCGACGTAAAATTTGACTTTTAGTATATCGACGCGTAAAGTTATTGCGGTAAGTAAGTAGTTTTATTTGAGATCTCATTAAAATGATTTAGAGATTAAAAAATGGGCCGTAATCCGAGAATCTGGAAACATTTCAAGCGAAAAACAGCTGTTACTGCCAGTGTTATGGGGCGAAGTAAATTTTACCTTAATCATTGAAGTTATGGCAAGTAATTTGAAAATATACAACGCAATACTTGTATTTGACCAAGTTAGTTTTACTAAAGCAGAAATGTCATAAATCGTCATACTTTTGCCAGATATGTGGTTGGAATATAAGTACAGTCACTTCATTTTACTGGCATGTATTTAAACTTCCTATTGATAAATGTGAACCATAAATATCAGGTAATAACAAGACTCGTTTCTCTTTGGAACACTTCTGCTTCTTATGTTGCCGTCTCCTTACGAATGTTGGCGATCCAAATGGCCAGTGTGGTCTTGGAAACAGCTGCTCGGAAGATCTCTGCGGATGTGCGCCCAAACCACCTGCGGATGTCCTTCAGCCATGAGTTCTGGCGTCTTCCGATAGATCTTTTTCCCTGAATCTTCCCTTCAATTATGAGATTCAGGATTTCATATCGGCTGCCCCTCATACTATGTCCAAGATACTGTGTTTTCCTTTCATTTATCGTTTGTAGCAGTTCTTTTCCTTTGTTCATACGTCTTAGAACTTCTATATTGGTTATCTTCTGTGTCCAAGAAATTCTGAGCATGCGTCGATAGAGATACATCTCAAATGCGTCGATTCTCTTCTCCGTTATGGGATTAAGGATCCAGCTCTCACTGCCGATGCCGTATAGAAGGACAGGGAACACATAGCAACGGAACATGCTTGTCCTGAGCTCCAAGCTCAATTCCAACCTAGTAAAGAGCTTCTTCATACTAGCGAAGACGCCTGTTCTATTTTGGATCTGATTTCATGAAAAGACCATATCGTTCACTTTGTTTGACTATTTTATGGATCATTCTCTGTAATTCACTTGGACTACTGGCTATAATGACGGTGTCATCCGCGTATTTTAAGTTATTTATGGCCTTCCCATTTACTACTATTCCTCCAGTTGTTTCGTCAAGTGCTTCTCTGAATATTGCCTCCGAGTATATGTTAAAAAGAAGCGGTGACAAGACGCAGCCTTGCCTCACTCCTTTCATGATCGAGACGTTTTCTGACGTTTCTGACGAATGTCCCTATTATCTATACCTGTAGATGTCAAGATCTGTATTAGTTTTTCGTATTTAGCGCAGTCAAATGCCTTGCGATAGTCTATAAAGCATGCGTACAGGTCAACATTCATATCTCTACATCTTTGTGTTAGGACTTTCAGAGAGAAGAGGGCTTCCTGTGTGCCAATCCCATTCCGGAATCCAAACTAGGTTTCGTTAACTTGGGTCTCGCATTTGCGGTAAATTCTTGGGTGGATTACTCTTAAGAAGGCCTTTAGAACATGTGACATGAGACTTATCAGGCGGTAGTCGTCGCAGTTCGATGAGCCAGTCTTTTTGGGCAGGGTGATGAACGTAGATCTTAGCCAGCTAAGTGGTATCCTGCCACTGGTATATGTGCTGTTGAACAGTGATGTAATAAGATCAATCTGGTTGCTTTCGACATCTTCCTACGAGTTCTTTAACTTTCTTGTGTACGTTGAATGTGTCGTATTTTGCTTGCAGTGATTCTCCTGACATTTTGCTGACAGCCATCGATCTTTGGCTTCTCTGCATTTTTTTCTAATTGTTTTGTTGAGTTCTCTGTATTTGTCTCGGTAATGTTCCTTGTGCTTCCTTCTTTCATCCATCAAGGACAGTATTTCCTGCGTCATCCACCTTTGCTTTTTATTGTTTTCTATGAACCCTATCTGTTGCTCTTCTTTTATTGTTAATTGTGCTCTCTATTACGCTCCAGGTTGCCTCCGTCTCTTCTATCTTGATGTGTTTCATTTCTCTTTCTAGTGAGCTTCTTACTTGCTCTTTTATATTAGGATCTCCCAGTCTTCGTATGTCTATGACTTTTGTGTTTGTTTGTCTCTTTGCTTTTTTAAAGCGGTGTAGTTCAAATTCCATAACAACTGGATTATGATCAGATCCCACGTCCGCTCCTGGTTATGTCTTAACTGCCTTCACATATCTTTGGAATTGTTTATTCAGTAATATGAAATCAATTTGATTTCTCACTATAGTTTTCGTGGTGTTTGCAGGAGAGGTCCATGTATATAGACGTCGTGGATGGAGTTTGAAAAATGTGTTGGTAATTACTAAGTCCTGCTCTGAGCAGAATTGGACAAGTCTGTCGCCTCCTGTGTTTCTATTCCCCAGTCCGTATTTACCGACTATATCAGCCTCCTGGCCAGCTCCGATCTTTGCGTTCATATCTCCCATCACCAGCGTTATTTCACCTTTCTTTGGAACACTTAGTAGATTTTAAAAGGTGCTTTATAAAATCTACGAAATGTGATTCTTTCATACATCCTAAAGAATTGAAACTACCTGCACTTCCAACTGATGGCCCAGTTAAAAAGTAATCTCTGTAATTCACTCTTGGAATGTAAAAAACGTGGGAAAGCTATTACCATTTGCTGAAACTGCTGCTGCTGCTTTAGTAACCAACGTACAACGTTCTTCATATGTAATTCTTCCTATTTCTGGCTGCAATCTTATCAGTTGTGACCCCGGTCATTTTCACTTCACGCATGGCCTTCTCCTCGCTTCGGGGCGCAACCAAATAAAACTAACCAAAACTACCCCAAATTTAAGAAAAGAAACAAACTTAACTTTGAAAAAAATAAAACATCGACGGGAATCGAACCCGGACCGCCGCCGTATCAGAAACACAGCATCCAACCATTGAGCTATGACATGACTTGAAATTAATTCGCTGGACCATAAAGATATGGTGTGTCAACAATGTAATGTGCGCGCAACTCTGAAGCCCGGGTCCGGGCAACGTCTTGTCTGTCTCCTTCATACCTAATCGATCAAGTTTTCAAAAGAATTAGGGGCGGTATTTTTATTAAAATTGATATCCTAGCCAGGAGAGTCTTGAATTTCTTCTCAAATATGATAAAAACCAATTTGAGCCAGCCATTTCGGTTTTGTGACAGTATCTCGGAAGATGTAGATTTAAAGCCACGGCGTATTGATATACAAGTTTCCTGTTCACTGATAAGCCATAGTAAATATCTAAAGATTTTTTAACGTAGGCTCGATAAGAATATTCCTGCGCGTTAGAGAACACTTGTCTGTTTGAAATGTATCCTACAGTTACTGGAGTGGGATTGCCATTTTGTTTACTCTTGAGCAAAATCGAGTTATCGTACGAGAAAGAATGTTAAAATCTCTTGCCACGCTCTTCTGGATCTTGCATTTATTAAAACTTCTTTGGCAGCTCTAACCATTATATTCTTAGTAGTTTTTCTTGTTCCAGTCCTGGGTTTTTCATTGGTAGTTTCCCATTTCGAAACCAAAAAAAACCCAACATTTTTGTTTATTGGACATTTTAACGTAGGATGACTAGTTTGGATCAATATGCCCTGATGTTTCTCAGTCAACCGGCTCCGAACTCATCTTGAATATTTGTAGTCTTTTAAAATTTTCATTCTCACGACAATTCAATATTCATATTTTCTTAAAAAATTCGAAAAAATTAAACTTTAAATTGCCATATATATATATATATATATATGTCTCACTCCGAACATGAACCAGCAGAAACGAAAAATTTATATTTTTCCGGTACTACTAAACGGGTGACCAACTAAACTACGCTAAAGGCGGTTAAGTTTAAAGCTGAAACAAGGAGCCTTTAGTGTTGCCAAGATATCCGGAAAACACAAAAAAACGCGCCCGTGCGCCCAACAGACCCCGTCACCCCTAATAATGTATATTCCATTTGCGTCCCAGTGCGATATTTATTATTAATCTAAATTCTGTTTCTAATGTCTAAATTGGGACTTTTTTCGCTGAAATCAAATTTTAAAATTTATTATATTTATTATTTCCCCTAAATTGGAATGTGTCAATTTTCTTACTATGAGCATAAACTGTAGATTACTTATGTGTTAACAAACATGTATTTAATTAATCCTAGACACGTGCTCTCCATTCGTTAAAATTAAAAAAGCAAACAGATAAACATGCGTTTTACTGCCGATCCCTTGTCGCGCGTGTTAATATTACGCTGTTAAAGCCCGTCGTGGAACAATTCACATAATCTGTGCAGAGAAATTTCATTTACACATCTGTTTCGGAAAGTAGGTATAGCTTCTTTTTAGGGGCTAATAGCAGGTTTGAATATCTTGAAGTATTTAATCGCTTTTGTTAAAACAAATCTCAGGAACACCTAATTTTTCAACTACACCTAATTAGCATAAACGTGTATAAAAATAAATTGCTTTTAAAATAAAATATCCTTTTAGTTCTACTTAGAGAGAAAAAAAAATTATGGCCCCCATCTAATTGAAAATATATGCTAGGAATAATCAATGCCGACGCCGTAAAATTTTTACTATGTACTAACCACGGAAAAACATTAATAGGTAAATCAAGATTATCTCACTATGAAGAGTGTAATAATGCATTACCAACTTAGCAGGCCAATTAAAATATGATAGACTCTAACTAAGCCACAAGTTATTGTTTGGAAAACAAGAAAAACTCTGTTATTTTTTATTCTGAAAGAGTGAAATACGTCTACGAAATTCAGGCTTAGATATATAGACGCAGCATTCTTAAGAAACTAAAAATCACCACAAGGCTATCAACCAGAATAAACCAATCATACCTACGGTATTTTGGACACATTTCAAGAAGAACGAATGAGCTGGAAAAACTTATTGTGGAGAGAAAAACCAACGGTAAACGACCAAGAGGGAGGTCTCCGACGCGCTGGGTGGATCAAAACAAAGAAATCATTGGTCACGGTCTGCAGTAAGCTTCTCTTGCAGCTTAAGACAGAGAAGGATGGAGAACTACGATCCGAGCAATTGAGACGATGTCACCATACTCTCTCGAGGGTAAAAGGACAAGAGAGAGATATATTTTTGAAAAAAGGTTAACAATTTGGTTTAAATACATTTTTTGGCGGGCACTGATTGGTATCTTCTGTTGTTGGAGCTGACTCTGGTGGTAGATATCAATTTCCAGGCTGAAAACTCCAAAGATTTCCCGATGATATACCCATGAGCTGAAATAATTAATTATAAAGATAAAAGCACAAAACGTGTTTAGAAGATCTAAAAGTTGAGTAGATATTTGTCCTCCTCAGTGTTGTTGGTGGAGATTGTTATGACAAGTTTTTTCATCACACAGAAGTTCAATATCCAGTAATATTAAAGCCTTTTTGACCTTTGTTAACGATAAGAGCAAGGATAAAAGCTTGCTTCAGTGCATAGTTTCTGAGACTGCTGAAATTAATTTAATTTTAAAACCTGCTTCGGTGTTTTCTAAACATCCGAAATCAGTATATTGCTGACTAACGAACTCATCCTATATTTTAGCACGAAAAAAGAGAGATATAGGTACATAGACAATTATTTATTTATTTATTTATTTACGAGACTAGCCCATTCAAATATACAAAGTTTATTACATCAATAATGCAACATTTTACAATGACAAAAAATAATCCAAAATAAAAAAATGACATTCACAAACTATATAAAAATCTAAAAATAAACATAAACATGGCGGCAGTCATTACAGTTTATAGATTTGGCCGTGTTAACTTCTTCCTATTACAAGGTAACAAACCACAAAGACCAAAAAAAAGGGTATAAAAAGATCTAGTTAGGCTCTCATCAAACATCCCGCCCAAATCCTTTATGACATCGGTCTTTCCACTGCCAGAACCAACCAGAAGATACGCAGAGTCGATAGAGTTCCCAGCCTACCAAATTGAATGAACTTATATTTTGCTCTATCCCAGAAGAGCCCCTTCACATCATACCAGTCGCCAAAACGGTCTAAATCCTCCTGAATTAGGAATGTATCGTAAATATTTTCTATTCCCAGATAAATCTATAGCAATATTTTAGAATTTTGAAAGCATTTCACAACATCGTTAATAAAAATACTAAATAACAGGGGTGCAACATGGGCTCCCTGGGGAACTCCCGACGTTACCTCAATTACCTGAGAGATCTTCCCCTCAATCTTAACTAGTTGCTTCCTGTTTGTCAGGTATGTAGATTGTAGATTTCTAGGGAGTCGTTTCGGCTAGTTTCAGTCGCCCGGCACTGCTATCTTTACAGATATTTTGTGCATGGCTCTACAACTTAATTTGTGTCCAAGAGACGTAGGTTTTTCCAAACGAAGCTATTTTCTTGTGAGGTAGTTGACTCACTTCTTGAGGTGATAGCTGTATTCCTTCAAGATACTTGAGCCTTTTGCAGAGTTGGGTTGGACATTGGCAGAGTAGATGTTCTGCGGTTTCAGTTGCATTATTGCAAAATCTGCATTGGTCGTATTCTGCTTTGCTCATTGCTTTTAGGTGTTATTTTACCGGGGGGGGGGGGGGGGGTCAAGTGAGCAGTCCGGCGACAGTTCTAATATCTGCTTTCTTCATGTCAGGTCTCCATGCAAGCCGTACAGCTTTACTTCGTGCATCAAAATACTCTGATTGACCTGATTAAAAGCCTTGGAGTATCGGTATAGATTGAATCAACCATGTAACCTCCCTCCAAGGCATTAACAAGATATGTGTGATATGAAATCATATTAGTCATCACAGAGCGGCCCTCAAGAAAACCGTGTTGATAGGACGTAAGAATGCTCTTAAAAGAGAAATTTAAGTGATAAGTGACCATGGCTTCAAACCCCTTGGATATCAGAGATAGTTTAGTAATTGGCCTGTAGTTACTGACTACATTTTTGTCTCCAGTATTTTTGTATATAGTTATATAGCTGTTATAAAGGACAATTTCCAGCATGCTGGAGTTCAGAGACTGATTAAAAAGCAACCACAGGGGTCTCGCCAGAGAGAATGTGCAGTTTTTCAAGACCGCAGGTGGAATGCCGTCTGGCCCTGGTCTCTTTCGGAGATCCAGGCCTTCAAGCCTATTCACAACCTCCGAAATCCTCAGACTCACCGATCCCTGAACACAAATATTCATAGGTGGTAAGTCAGTACTCTGTTGCTAAAACAGTTTGCGAACAAATCAGCCGTTTCTTGATTAGATGAGCTGACGGTGTCACCAAGGTTTACATTTTCGGTATACCACTGCACCCATTTTTATTCCTTATATACCCACAGGAATACTTGGTATCAGTGATCCCAAGTACTCCTCCCCCCCACCAGGAAATATTCGGCATAGCAACGGTTAGCTCAATATTTGCAATCAGATCTGAGTTCATTGAAAACAGCATATCAATCAATCATCATTCGATGATTGATTGGGGATGTAATATCTGTGAGCAGCTTTGTTTTGCATAATAAGCTGCCTCAATTCGTAAACCATGGAGGGAACTTATAATTACTCCTTACAAATTTCCTTGGAATGTGTTGTTCAAATACGTTAGAAATATAGTCATAGAAAATAAATGAAAGAAGATCTGATCCCATTGAATGCTCAAAATTATGCTACTCAATAACTGAAAGATACTCTTCTCAAAATCATACTCAGAACACTCATACTAAGAATCACCCAGTACCCCAACAAATGTACATTCCAACTCAAAACCCGGGTGATATTTATCGCATGGCACAAAATTAAAATTAAACATTTTACACTTATACATTCGACATTTGACAGAACTAAATCTAAAAAGACATTAAAAATATAAGGTACATTATTGTTGGATTGCAGAAGAGCAACTAATGACATAGTATCAAGTAGTATTTGGTTCATTTCATTGGTAATGGTTAAAAAAGTATTGTTATCAACATCATTGCAAATATTAAAATTATAGTCAATGGTTATCACGATTCAATGGTTATCACGATCAGTCTTTCAATTTTATCACAGTGCGCCTGGTAGTCCGCTACTGCAGAATTCGGTGGAAAATAAATTACGCAGAATAAAATCTTCTCATCCTGGAACGAGGCCCTGACCCATAGTTCCTGATAAGCCTTATTTCCATCATCTACATGAATCCTTTCTGCCCGTACACAGTCCAGAACGGCACGAAGCACACCTCCTCCATAGACTTTGCCTGAGGCAATTTGATCCTTATCATTCCGAAATATCTGATACCCGGTTCACCCCAGTTCAACATCATAGACATCGTCCGTTAACCAACTTTCAGTGAGCATAAATACTATATAATCAGACACGCTTACACGGTTGGAAAGCTCAGTTAATTTAGTCCTTAAACCTCTAACGTTCTGATAATAAACAAGGACTCTACTTGAGAGCCTGTCAGGGTTGGAAAATTTTCATTCTCTTGAAAATTAGTGAATGTTCTTTTTACGCGAAAATTACTCTGCGAAAGGTAACGCCAGAAGGCGAAAAGTCACAGCTATTTATAGTATCAAAGTGCTGCGAGTCCACACCTTAAAAGCCTTGGAGATGCCCTTAGTTTCTAAGGCCTCAAACTCAAAAACATTCCGGAATATTTCCCTTCTTCCTGATCCAGTCCCTTACCTGCAACACCGTTACACCCTGAGCTGCTTTGCCCACATAGAGCTGATGTTATTGTTAGTCTCGCCAAGCGAAATTGACGTGGTGTTCGTTTTGGAACAATGAACGTGTAAATTATCGTTTCGAATATCAGGTCTAGTATTCTTATCAATCATTAGCTAAATTGGCAAGCACTCTGCAATTAATATTTTGTCCTGTTATCGGCAATATCGTCTCGTAAAAGTATTTTATTTAGAGTGAGGTTACTCTTTTCAAAAGGGTCCAATCCTCCGCCAGGTATTTCGCTAGCCTAGAGAGTTTCTCCAGGTTTATTCCTGATAGAGACCACTTTTGTCAAAGTGATGCTGACCCACATGGCGTGACGTGCAGTTTCAAAGGAGGCAGTAAAGCTTTAGTTGGAGCCAGCCAGGTAGCCTTATGGTTAAGGAATAGCCGCCAACCACTGCCAGTAAATTCCACTTCCGTATCACTATATAAAAATGATATACAAGTAGGCCCTATAATTACTTGTTTTACTTACCATACACTACTCTTTAATCGAAAATGCCGTTAAATGTCTCTTTAATCGTTTATTATTTTTTATCGTATCTATTACGATTTTTATCGTTATTTCATTAACTAATATCGTAACATCTTGCGAATACCATTGTAATTATCTGATTTACTTTTTTTGTATTACGTACATTGCCTAAATGGACTGTAGGTGGTATAATTACTTACTTTAATTTTATAGAACTTATAGCGTTAACTTACTTTCAATCGTTAATTATCTTTTATACTATCTATTACCGTTTCTTATCGTTATTCGAATAATTAATACCCACTTTCTTCATTAGCGCATGTGATATTATGTTGGTTAGCAAGTGTCTTGCTGATATTATTGTAATTATCTGATTTCCTTTTTTTATTACGTATAAATACTTAAATGCTAGGCAGTATTAATCATTTAGAACTTAAGATTAAGGGATAATGATCTTATAATTTGAGTGATACTTATTTTAAAGAATCTTATTATTATTTTTAGTGGGATACCATAATCTCAATTGGGTTTGAGGACCTAATTAATTTTCCATTGTACACGTTATCTCTGAGAATATATTTAATATTTAAATAAATAGCTTAATTATTATACTTGATGTTTATTTTGGTATTCTGAGGTCATGGTCAGGTTGAGTTTATGCAATTTCCTTTTAGGTTTCACAATATCCTTAGACAGGGTATTTTTCTAAATTTAACTACTCTAATTTCAACGCTTAAAAATCATTGATATGCTCGTATTAGAAAATTTGGTGGCGCCTTCGCTCAACTGTCTACCCCACGACCCACACCAATAAATATTAACACCGCTAAGTGAACCAGGTATATGGACCGACTGCATGATACAAAGAATAGACCGGCTGTTAAGCAGTTAATTAATCGCCTTGCAAAGTATGGGAAAACTCGTAAGCACATTCCAGAAACTATACGCCTATAAAATTAGAACTAGTACAACTACTTTGGCCTTCTGCTGCGCATTCCCATATAGCTATTATATCTTAATGTAGTCAACAAATACAAGAGCATCACTTAAATATTAAATAAGTCATTATTGTTCAGTAGCATATGGGGCTAAATATATGATTTTCGCATTAAGTGGTCCCTTGCTATTTTCATTCATAATATACCACCAATTAGCGTCAAAACTCATTATCGCACAAATGCGCACAACCGGTGTACTTGTCCTGTCTATTTTCGAGTCGTAAATGACCCAAATAAAAAATAACATAAGACATATTTTTATGTTCTGGAAATAGACTTTCCATATACTTGAGACATTTGGCGTTACGTAGCTGCTACGTTATAGCAAATTGGAAAAAGCAGAATTTCAAGCTAGGAGCTTGAGGAAAAGCGGTGCCAAGATAAGGCATATACTGGATGGTAAAAATATATCATGCACAATCACCAATTTGATAAACGAATTAAATAATATACATTCATACAAAAATTTGGATTAAAGTAATTTGCGTTGAAAAAATTGGAACACTTAAGATAAGCTGGCAATTGCACAATTTTAAAATTCGATCACTGAATAAACAAACTTTCCAACAAATTAAAGGCTTATGTGAGAATAACAGATTTATTTTTAAAACAATATAAGCATTCCTGCTGCGAGAGTAAACGTTTTGGCCTGCGATTCTCTCTTCCTACGTGTCGAAAATATGAAGGTAGCTACTAAAATATGTAGGTTGAAGCAATATATTGAGAACGGATCGGCTTTATCTAAAATTGAAAATATGATTATCTGCCTTAAAAATCTAGAAATCTAATTCTATATATAAATATTGACATTAAATCATCTAAAAAAAACATGAAATATAGTTAGTTTGCATAGAGTATTACGTATCGGGGATCTTATAGAAACGTTTAGAAAAGACTACGAAAAATTAACACCATAGTGTACAACCTTGCCAAATCTAATGCTAGCAATGTCGTCTCGCTATGAGCTATAGGTGAACAAATATCCTAACAATCGTCGCTTCGACCATCGATTCGTTAAGCTTCATATACATTACATGAGCAACGTGTAATGTAACGTGTAATGCAACGGAGACAGTTGCAATATTTAAGTGCAACAAATCAACGCGCACTTCTTTCCCTGTCCACATTGCAACTAAACATTTCTATGATGACGCGCTAAAGACTGACAGCGCTCGGATCGCTTCCGCGCACTAAATGCAACGCAACTGAAACCATGCACTTTTGTCCACATTGGTTGCATTACATGTTGCATTATATGTTACGTTACACGTTGCGCATATAATGTAGAAGCTTTACATTTGGCCATAATTTAAAACATAATAAAAATCTACATCCTGTGAACCTCGTACAAACAGACGTTTTCAAATTTATCCCTTTAGAAATCCAGATTGTCAAATTTAATAACTTAACGTTGTGGTGCTAATCATTTAGAAAACTAGCAGACAGACCCATACAAAAACTAAATCACGGATGTTCAGACCCGAAATTTTTATTAATTAAGTTGTTGAGCTTGTCAATTTCGAAAATCTTGGAAATTAAATGTGTTCCTTATCAAAATATTCAGATTAGGAAATATCATTCGCACCTTCACGTCATCAGTAATTGAATTCCTGAAACGGCACATTACATCCCTAGTTAGGTCATAGTTATTTACAATTTAAGTGTGGTAAGGATGCATATTAAAACACAAGATATTACATCGACGGTTGTAATAAAAATTTACAACAAGAATGTTGTACGAAATTTTATCCACTTTATCGAAATAATATTTCGCAAAAATCAAAGTGACAAGAAAAATCGCTGGTGTTTGCTAAAAGAAGGTCCCAGCTGAATTCTTGTACTAAATCTACAGGATTTGTGCTATAATTTTAATCTAATAATGCATACTGGCGCGTTTCCTGATGTGTGGAAATCCACAAGAGTATGTCCCGTGTTTAAGAAGGGTGATTCCAGTTTCATCGAAAACTACCGACCTATCTCGATCCTATGCAATTTCTCCAAATTGTTTGATACCATCTTCTATCGTGATGTTTTCTCCAAAATTCGTTCTCGATTATCTGTCGACCAGCATGGATTCTTCGCAGGCAGATCCTGTGTCACTAATCTTTGTTGTTGTTCTTGGCAGGTATGTGCAGCGATTAATGAAAGAGCTAACTGGATACCATCTACACTGATTTTAGCAAAGCTTTCGATCAGATTGATCATCAAATATTGATAAACAAATTGGCTTATTTGTATGGATTTTCGGTGACTCTTATAAAGTTGTTGGTTTCTTACCTATCAAAGAGAAGACAATTTATTGAGATCGAAGGATTTAGGTCTTGTAGCTTTAGTCCAACTTCCGGTGTACCTCAAGGCTCTAGCCTTGGATCGCTGCTCTTTCTCTTGTTTATCAATGACCTTTTAAATGTTATTAGTTGTTATAAGTTGGCTTATGCTGATGATTTGAAGATTTTCTGGAGAGCTGTTGCCCTTGAAGGCTGTTCTTTCCTGCAGCAGAATATTGACTTGGTTGGTGAATGGTGCGAGTTGAACAGGCTCAGTTTGAATGTGTCAAAATGCTTCGTTGTGTCATACTATACAAATAAATATCCCATACTATTTAACTATCAGATAAGTGATGTTCCCCTTGTAAAAAAATCGCAAATCCCTGATCTGGGTATAATATTTGACAGGGAGCTCACCTTTGTGCCGCATATTGGGGATGTTGGATCTAGAGCCTCAAAGATGTTGGGATTTGTTTTGAGGGGCTGTAGACTGTTTAATAACTCCTCAGCGATTGGGACACTTTTTGCAGTTTTGTCAGATCGAAACTTGAGTATGGTCATTGATTTGGAATCCCCACTATGCCTGCCACGTGAACACACTGGAGACGGTCCAGAGACAATTTTTTAAATATTTGGCTTACCGGGAGGATGGTGTCTATCCAGAGAGAGGCATAGATCACACTTTATTCTTGTCTCGATTTGGAGGAGTGCCCTTGGCTGAACGTCGAAAGTTACATTCAATCAGTTTTCTATGGAAACTCACTAACAACAGAATTGACAGTCCCTTTCTTCTGGCACAGCTATCTTTTCACACACCTCGATTGCAAGCTAGATATAAGCCAACTTTTGCCCATGTTTTTCAGTTCATTTGTTTTATTGTCTCTTGATGTTCTGTCCTGTGTGCTGGCGGTTGGCTTTGATATTTTATATGGAATCTCGGGTCACATACCGAATGTTCATTGGTATGTATTTTGTGTCACTTTTAATTTCTAATCCTTAAGATATTATAATTATACTTTATTTTATATTTTAATGTTATTTTCGAATTACAATTTGTGTAGAATAGTTAGCTGATACAATTGTTTAAATTTTAACTCGATGATAGTTGTAAACGATTTTTTTTTGTTTCTCATTGTAAATTACGATTTTCCTTTCATTGGGCATTAGCCTGTTGGAAATAAATGCTTATTATTATTGTTATTATTATTATTATTATTATTATTATTATTATTATTATTATTATTATTATTATTATTATTATTATTATTATTATTATTATTATTATTATAGATACTTTAACGATATTATTTTTCACATTGTAATATTCATACTATTAAATGAAAGATGAAAATAATAAGTATTTCTTTACCGTCACGGCGACAGAAAGAAACATCACACCTAAATCTTACATTACATTTGTGAACCCTTTTCTTAAAAATGTAACTTGTAAGTTGAGAAATTTTGATGTGACCATTGTCGCTTGGTGTTGTTTGTTTCTCTTCTTTGATATGTTCTTCGTTTCCAATGACAAGAAACTGAAAGAACTCCTACCTATTTCCTTTTTATATTACTCAATACGAAAAATCACCATTCTTACTATACACATTTAATTTAATTCCTTCAAATCTCAGCAATTTTAAAACCTTAACATAACAATGTTAATTGTATCATTTACTTTTCCCGAAAATCTTACAGCAGTCGCTGACTTTCCGTTAATGGGTGGTTCTTTTACTTGCTTTCCAGGTAACACTGATGATGGCTTAGGCCAAAAGCGCTCTGTTACGCTCCTATAGGAAGTCATTTTTGGTTTAAATGTTTCGCATGATATACGATTATTAGTATAACTACTATGATTTGGATAGTAGCATTGAGGACCCTTCTCCTCCTTATCTTCAAGCGCTGTCAAAAGACCCACGCCGAAATCAGCCAGCAAGCCAGTAGAAGATCTAAATGTATTCTTTAAAATGTTGAAGGTTTAAAAGCTTCGCAACTTTTTTTGGGCACATCTACAAACATAAACATAAGAAAGCTCACTGGTTGTTTTATATTGATAATAATCGAGTATCGGGCCTATGGTGTTCGGATACATTAAGGCGTAGTTTTCAACGAACTCAACGAGGTTCAGTAAGTTAGCAAAAATGCCACAAGTTATGACAAACTCAGGCGATGCTTCTGTTTTTTTTTCGAATAGAAAAAATATTGCCTCTAACCAATATACAGCACAAATCGGCTAGTTTTCATTTCTTAGTACAACGTATGGTTGATTTTCGACCCAGTTTGTTTACTGTATTGCTTAGCACACCGTATGTGTAATTTTCCTCTCAGTAAAGAAACTGACAGGAAAATTACCCATCCGGTGTTCCAAGCAATGCAAAGTAGTCGATTTGTCCTGTATATCGGTTAATGGCAGTATTTTTTCTATAAATGAGAATCAGGAAGCACGCACTTAATGAAAAGGAGACGATTAGAGAATATAGCGAAAGTTAGTTGGTTGAATACTAACTTAATAGATAAACTAATTAATATGCATGCGTCTAAAAAGACCATTCGTCATTCCATTTCTTTCGTTAGTCAGAGTGAAAATACAAAATATGCTTCAATATCATATAATCCCCAGTATATTGGAGGACTTTAAAAAGATTTTGAGTGCATAATAAATTTGTATACTGAACTCAGTTTAACGCTAAAAACTATTGGATGGTCTAAACGATAAAATTGAAAAATTGGAAACGCACTTTGACTTCCCATTATTTTGGACACCCTAGCAGTGAAGTAAGCTTGCGCCAGGTCAGTAATTTCGCCATGCCACGTTTTTATTCCATTTTGAAATAGGCTTAATCTACACACTTAATCTACATAACGCAAGGGACCCTTGTGTAAGCCCCATTAAGTCGTGGTTGTACCTAAGAAGGGACATCACATTTCGGAACTGACAGGAATGAAATACAGTTCATCCACAGTATACATAAGCTTACTCTGATTATCCATGGATAGAGTACCGGTGCGATGCTCATCATTCTCCTCGTACCTTCCTCATCAAATTATGCAACTTGTATGTTCTGCAGTGGCACTGTCCGCATTGATGTGCTTTTTACTTTTGCTGCAGTGGCTCTAGGATTGTCTGGTCGGTAGCAAAAACGATAAGTAATAACTTTATAAAAACTTGTATTGTACCTTTGACAGATGAACGTAGTGTTACGGCTGCTAAACCTAATGAAAAAGCAAACCTGCTCGCCGAAATCTATTCATCGCACTCTTCCTCACACGACCCCAAAGGCAAGGCTCTCCCCGCCATATCCAACGTCAACACTACCATGGCAGAGATAAACTTTCATCACCGTGATATTTGTAAAATCATAGATACGCAAAAGGCATCAGGACCGGATGGAATACCTGCCATCGTGCGCCAATGAATTAAGGCCCATATTTGTCCAGACGATTTTCTCTGTCTTACGAAGAGGGATTTAGCCATCTTCTTTGAAAGTCGCTCGAGTGCAACCTGTTCCAAAAAAGGCAAGAAAATTACGCCCTCAAATTATCGCCCAATTGTCTTCTTTCAATTATCTTTGTCATGGAACGTGTAGTCAATCAGTAACTACTCAAATACCTTGATACCAACAGACTAATTAGCGATAACAAATACGGCTTTCGCAAAGAGAGATCGACAAGAAATACATTGTCACTCATATATAAAGTAAAGCAATTGAGAACTAGATAGAATCTCCAGCGATTGCGTTGAATATCTCGAAGGCATTCGACAGAGTTTGACAGGATGGATTGCTCCACAAACTGCCGTCCTTCGGACTGTAAGCGTCTCTATGGAGCTGGCTTACCAGTTTCCTTAAGAACCGATCTCTGCACATTGTAGTTGATGGACACATCTCAGACACATTCACCATTAATACGGGCTTGCCTCAGGATGCAATAATTTCACCAACTCTGGTTTTTAGCTATATTATTGAGCTGCTGACCGAAATCAATAATCCTGTTTAGAGTTTTGCTGATGGCAGTACCCTTATCTCTCAATTTAGATCATAAAATCCTTTATAGCGACTAAGACATATCACTGTAGACAGGAGCAGAATAAAACAATTAATCAAGATCTGAAGGAAGTTCGAACTTAGGACGCAGGAATTTGGTATAGTTCAATGAAGCAAAAACCTAAGCAGCCACATTTAACAAGAAAGCCAATGCGGCGGGACCGATCATTATGGCAGGATCGACCATTCCTTCAGACTCGTCAATCGAACTATTGAATGTTTCGGTCAAGATGTACTGTCATGACCAGAACATCGGTCAAGATGTACTGTCATGACCTGAACAGGACCTTTTTTACCATTAGGCCCATTAAACCCGGGTCTAGGGCCCAATGACAAGTGGGTCCAAATGTGCAACATAAAACTACATAATTATAAGAATATTTTTTAAAACATACATTTCCTCGATAAAAAAATCAGGATACTGTTTCGCCATCTTTATAATCTGAATTCCAAAACAAAACTAATCTTTATTAAACAAAAATAATAACTCGACAAAACGTAGGCTGATAAAAAAAAAACATTTTATTAAAAATATACCAGAACAAAATACAAAGAAAATAAGTGGGTGTGCGAAACAATTTTGACGGTAAAAAACAGGTCCATTTATCATAATGGTAATTTTGTATGCGGTATACGCATTCAGCGTCCGACGGCTGAGTTGCCGGGATGCAAAAATTCGGAATCGCGTTGCTCGTGCCGTGTGAATACGTCCATTTGAATGTATGTTTAACCTGTAACTCGGATACGCGAATCTCGCATACAGTCTCCTTGTGTGGAAGCGCTCTTAGTGTATAGTCCCAAATCTGGCTGTGTTTACTCTTATGTATCCAAACTTTTTTCGAAGAAAAGTGTTAACGTTAACCTCAGTGTATTTCTGTTATTTTAAATATTATTTTCTTTTTACTAATTTATGCTTTGGTTCAATAAATTTTTTAAAATCTTATTTCGTGTTTCTTCTCTAGCTATTCTAAAATCTCTTATTTTTTGTATTAAAATTGATGAAAATTTATAAATAATAGAAAAGCTTAATTTTAATCTGAATAAAAAACTACATTATAATTAATATTTTCAGTTGGAAATCGAAACAAAAAAAAAAGCAAGTGGGAGCCGAAGTCATATTGGGGCCCGAAAATTTACTAGGGCCTAGGGCCCAACTCCTTGGGAAATAGGCCCTCGACCAGAACCAGATTGCTAAAATCGCAAAATCATTCTCGCAGAAGCTTGGTGCGCCATTTCGCAACCAAAAACTGCATACACCTCAGCAGCAGCTCTTGCTCTACAAAGCGCAAATAAAACCGTACTTAGAATATTGCTCACATAATATATCCTATATATCCTAAAGCTGCTGGATTCCATTCAGAAGAGAGCTGTGTGTCTCATCGGCCTCTCGGAGTTGACCCGAGACCTGGATAATTTCGGACACCGCAGACATATGGCCGAGATCTTCCTCTTTTATCGATATTTTCACGGCAGATGTTTCCAGGATTGACAGAGGGCAAGAGCGCAGCCAATCGTTGTACAGCTGGAAACACCTCGAACATCGTTTTACAAGGACCGCTTTATCTGGCGCATTGTATCACTGTGGACCGCACTTCAAGTACATCTGTTTCCCCCTAATTACAAACTAAAGCTATTCAAAAACCGAGTGCCATGAGATAGTGTGTTTGCCACAATCAACCATAATAGATACCTGCTTTTTACACTTCTAAGCAAAAGCAAGAACTTTGACAACTTTTGAATAGTTCTATATTCGACAAAGTGTAAGCGTATATTTCCCATAAAATGCATTGTAATTTAATTCTTGTTGAAGCTGGTTCCTGCATTAAAATGCATATTATTATACCTTTTTTTAGAAGCCATTTTAGCATATTGATTGAATTTTTTTACAGGAATAATGGCAAATTAAAATGCCAATTTATCTTTATAAATCGCTTTCCTACTTAAGTGAAAATAATATTTCATAAACTCGTTTTCTTGTTCGTCCGCTTAAACCGTCCAAGGTATTTTAAATTGTCTGTTACAATTTTATAATCTTGTTTGACTCATCTTTGCAATGTATTGTTTTTTAACATTGTACCGCTTTGCGGCCTCTCGAACTAATATATCTTCCTTTAAACCTGTCTTCATAGCTTCTGACATATCTTTATCTGACCATTTTTTATGATCTGCTTTCTATTTTAAAATCTGTAACTGTGAGATTGAATGGAGAAAATCAGCAGTTTTGTTATATTGGAGTGGTGTCTCGAGATTGGTTTTCACATTAAAAAACTCTTAAGCCCCAAATGCAGGTTCTAGAGAAACTATAATAAATACTCTTTCAATTGAGACTCTTCTGGTTAAAACCAGTATATTAATTTAGGGAGAATGCTTTATCAGCCAATAGCACATAAGGTACCTCTGTTCAACATAGGAGCTGTAGTGATCTTGGTGGAGGAAGACTGAGGGTTTTATTTTCCAGTAGTGTATACAACACCATGATCGAATATTCGTCCTTGGCATCCTACAACAGCACATATAAAGTTTTAGTTGGCATCAACTAGCAAAAAAACAAACTTTCACCAAAACATTTTTGAAATTGTAGTATTCTGTCCCGGGATTCGAGGGTGCTTGCAACATTATGTGCTTACCATCAATGACCCCTATACCATGCGGAAAGGTCCACTGGTCTTTAAATTCTTCAGCAACATGGAGCCAATTATCTTCGCCGATGGTAGCTGCAAAAAGAAATAAAGCAATTGCAGTATGAAGAGTTCGGCTAATGCAATCTGGTGCAGTTATAGACTTATTTTTAAACTGAAATTTCTATTAAAAATATTTCTTGTTATATTTCACTATACTCTGGGCAAAATAAAAGTTGTTGCAAGAACATGAGATGTTTTCTGATTACCATAATATATTGCAATATTATTTTGATACAGGAATTAGGAAAGCTTTCACAGAAAGGTGCAGAAACCTGTCAGTTATCAGACAACGTGACGCTGAAACATCTCAGGACAGTGTCGCGTTTGAAAAAGCAAGCTCTGACTAAGACATAAATGAGTCTTCTGAGGAATCTGTATGATCACCTACTGAAAGAGCCAAAAGAAGTGCAGACAATGTACTTTAACATAGGTGAAACGAAAAAGCTTTTGACCTTTTACAAAAACTCGCAGACGATCTAATAAATCCAATCCTTATAAAATATACGGTCCACACAGCGCTAAAGAATTGCGAAAATATGACCCAACAACATCAGCAATCATGAAGCAAGTTTTACTATTATTTTTGAAGCTGATATTGGGAAGTTGTCACCTCCAAATATTGGATTGGAACAGGGATCACCAATATGCAGCAAGATGGTATACTCCAACATCTGCTTCTATAACTGCACCTGCTTCTTCAGATCTTTACATGAAGCACCCTGGAACATCTACATAGTAAAAAAAAAATAAAAATTCCTTTATTTGCCAACAAAATCATACATCATGACAAAGCAACGTCAAAAGCAGATTTTGTGCAAAAATAAAATACATTAGGACAAAATTAAATTAAAATTAAAATTAAAATTGTGACCCACACTGCACATTAAAAGTGCACATCGCTGATAAAAACTTACCCCTAGAATAAAATTGTATAAATAAAATAACATAGTAAAGGTAAAAATGACTTGCAATAGAACTGTACAACACTGATACTTCACATAATTACACACATACATTAAAATATTAAAAATTACAAATTGAAAGAGTAAAAACATTTTCCTTTGGCATATAATGTAACAGCGTTCTTAAATTGTCGTGTATTTGTTATAGATTTAATATCACTAGGTAGTGACCGGTAAGCCTTAATGGCCATATAATAAGAGCCTCTCTCATTCCGATTACGTGTAGTCATGTGCATGCTGTCACTGAAACTTTCAGAGTTAGTGTAAAAATAGCACGGATTACGTCTAACCAATGTAACTAAAGATATGAAATATAGCGATGGAACTGTAGGGATGTTCAAATTAGGAAAGTGTGGTCGGCAAGACTCCCTATGCCCAAGGCCCAGAATACACCTAACAATTCTTTTCTGTGCTTTAAAAATTAGTACAGCATCCCTTGATGATCCCCAAAAGGCAATACCATATAATAGGAGAGACTGTACATAGCCAAAGTAGTACATCCGTAGGCAGTCCCTGGATAAGCAATGTCGCAGTCTTCTTATAACAGCACATGCACTACTTAGTTTTGCATGTAGCTGATTTACGGGGATCTCCCAATTTAGACATAAATCTAGGTTTATTCCCAAGAACTTTAGGGAATCAGTTGTAGGAACAGACTTATGGTTCAGCTTCACCAAAAGTTATGACTGATCCGTCCCCGCCCCCACCTTGGAGAAGCATAATAAACCAGTTTTATTTAAATTCAACTTAAGGTAATTATTGTGACACCATTCTGCCACATCACTTGCTGCTTGACTGCATTTAATGGACAACTCCACTAGAGACTGACCAGCAAGCCTTAAAGAAGTATCGTCGGCATATTGACACATTAGACCATTTCCTCCTTTCAGTTCCAAATCATAAGCATACAAGATGAAAAGCAATGGTCCCAGAAGTGAACCCTGGGGCACTCCCTGCATAATGTTCGTCTCCCGTCAAAAATGTATGACCGACCATGTCTTAGCACAGATACCATTTGCGTTCTGTGTGTCATCTAAGAGTGCAACAAATTGCCACTGATTCCCCTAAGACCATATGCATCACACTTACATATCAATCGTTTATGATTCAGTGTATCAAAGGTCTTTGACAAGTCAAAATACAATCCGGCTACCTGACAATTTTTGTCTACATTCTCATTAATATATTTCAAGGAGTTAAAAAGAGCACGTTCTGTTGAGCTTGATGGCCTAAATCCAAATTGTTGCTTACCCAAAATGTTGTATTTATTCAAAAAGTTTAATAGCCGATTGTATATCGCCCCCTCAAAAACCTTTGATACTGATGGGAGCAGAGACACAGGTATGTAGTTGTTACAATCCTGTTTATATCCCTTTTTATGAATTGGTATGATTTTTGCCCTCTTGAGTTGGTCTGGAAAGACTCCTGACAAAAAACTTTCATTGATCATGTGACATAAGGAAGCACAGACCAGTTCAGCTACTGCTCCAAGTACGTTCACAGGGAGTTCATCCAGCTCTGCTGAATACTTGTTAGGAAGATCAAGGATGATCCTGCAGACCTCACTTTCATCCACTGGCATTAAAAAAATGGTAGGAAATTAATTTTTTGGCTTATATTCAGCAACAGCATGAGTTTGTAATGGCAGAGAAAACTGTTTAAGAAAACTATTTGCTATCACTATAGGGTCTTCGATTGTAATATCATTTTGTGCTTTAATTGATGTATCTTGTAAAGAGTTTTTTTTTTTGTTGGTTTCTGTATTCAAAATGTTCCACATTGTTTTATTTTTATTTTTTGAATTAATTATTTTGTTATCATTAATGCTTTGTTTTGTGTTCTGAGACGAATTTCTTATAGTGTTTTCTCTCATTCTTATACCTATTAAAATCAACCTCTAACCCTGAAATCTTATAGTTTACATAGAGATCCTTTATAAAGCTAGCATATTATTTCATTTTAGTACGAAATGATAAATAATATGAGCCTCAAATAAAGTTAGAAATAAAAATATCTATAACTTTTCTTGTACGTATCTGGCGATATTGCACTAGCTAAATATCTTAATGTTATAGTTGCTTCTCTCATATATATATCATTTTTTAAAACTTTCGAGTTGATCGTTGTAACTAACTACTCAAAATCATCCATCGACCTGCGCGTAAAATGTATTTATCATTTCTTGCTGTCCTTTAGTAACCTATTGCCTTGATGTAACGCACTTTGGAATAAATGTTTTACCCACGAACGTAACCTCCGTCTCTGAATTTTTTTATTTTTTAATAAAGTATGTATCATAATAAAAGACATCGCAGCAGTAGCACAAGGGGTACGCGCATATACTTAAAAAGAAATATACTGCTAAACCGTCATTTGGACAATGAGTGGAAAATGAAGTCAACACTAAAAGACGGGAATATCAATTTTGCGTAAGTCTATCTTTGTCGTTCAGGAAGTTGTTTGTGCGCACGCTCTGTACGGAACGTTCTTATTGGTCCGTTTGTCGCGCATTAAACTGGCCGAAGCCGACCCCGACCACGACCACCTATACAAGGCCATGAAGCAGCAGCAAATCTTGCCCTTCTACTACCTAGTGCTTCCCTATTAATCTTAAAATAAGACAATATGGTAAAACTGGACACAAGTTT